>VXCM01000042.1:0-128517 GCA_014773175.1 Lucifuga dentata | reverse complement strand
GGGGGTGGCTGTCAGTGGAATAAAACCACAATCTCTGTAAGGCCTGTTTCAAATAATAAGCGTTGAGTGTTGCTGCTGAGCTCGGCATCCAGCGCTCTGCTTGTTCATGAGTGGAGCCTGAGTGGCGCCGCTCGACCAAGCACTGACAGGAGGCGCTCGTTGCTAATGACATGTTGACGGTTACTATGGGCAAACTTTGCACATTCGTGGTCCAAATTGGGTTTCCGGGCCAACTCGGGTAGTGACATGGACATCGCAACAAAGAAGGCTCTGGCTGTTCTTATTTGGAGAAGAAACGCAAAAAAACGGTAAATGTGAGTGCGAGAAAGCTTGTTGAGTCACCATTCTAAACTGTTCTACACAGGTTATGAGCCTCTCCTCCATCGCTATGGCGCTTCTGCTTATGTGCCATACAGCTGATCTCTGATTGGTTGCATGTTGGAAAGTCAGCGACCATCAAAGTTGAATTTGGTTGAACTTTGAGGTCGTCAAAAAGGAGAATCTGAGTGCCACGGTGCTCAAGGTGGCATGATGCGACGTTAGGAGTCACTGCTCAGCTCCCATTATACAATAATGTAACGCCCAGGTCAGTGCAACGCCCAACGCTTATCATATGAAACCAGCCTACGACACACCAACAGACCATGCTATCTGCTCTGGATCTGACCCCTGATTCCTGCTGAGGTGAGGAGGAGGAAACCCCACATACTCCATGTTCTTTGAGTGGAAGAGATTGAAAAGGCAGTGGTTCATGTGGCGAGAAATATCACATGTGCAGCAAGATCATGATAGAGATACATGTTTGGCGCAGGAGATGGCACGGCAGTAGTCTCGAATGGTTGTCCTGTAATGTTAAGACAGCAGTTGTGATTTGTGTGTGAGGTGTGACATAAAAGTAAATCTGTCTAAGTGTGTTTCTCACTCTCTCTCTCTCTCCCCCCACCCTTAAGCTCAATGTGACTCGTCAAGTCCCAAATATGCTGAACAGTTCCTCTCACCATGAGCAGATTATGATTTGTGGTGAACTGAGGCACACTAGCTGCTTAATGGAGTTGAACAAGATGGAGGAGTCTCATTCTCATCTGCCAGCAAGAGACATACATACACACATAAACCAATTGAAATAAAGAGAACAGAGAGCGAGAGAGAGAGAGAGAGATGGAGGGATAGAGAGAGTGGGAAAGGCAGATCCACTGGGATGTGTCAAATGTTGCATGAATCACTAAATGCTTCCTTCTGTAATTGGTTCTATTGAGTGCATCAGCATCCCCTGTGGTGGGGGCCAAATGCCTCCCATTGTGTGTGTGTGTGTGTGTGTGTGTCTCACATCCCACCCTTAAAGTGGTGGGGATCAAAGGATTGCCAATGTGCGTACAGTGAGTCATGAAGTGATTTTGTCAGCTCTAATAAAGCTCAGCTCCTTGCATGTAAATGTATAAGAGAGCTTAGGGCTAAGGTGCTACGGATCTACCATTTTATTCCAGTAGTTAAGGCTAACAGTGTCAAGCACACAATCAAAGTGAATACCAAAGGCCGTTGTCCTGGTGCATCATGAACAATGTGCAAACCCTTAACTGTCTGCATCCATTTTTTTGCTATAGCTCTTAAGTTAGTAACAGATGCAATGCAAACTAAGCAGTCTCATTGTATGTGCATGCACATAAAACGGAAGATTTAGAAGGAGGCTAACAAAAAGGTGAATTAGTGCATAGAACTTGTACCAGGTTAAACTGTTCTGACTAACAGCTTTCATTGTCTTGCATCACCATTACATCATTTTCATCAGACACTTATTAAGTATTCATGGATTTTCCAACCTTGCTGTTTTGTTAAAGTGGCCATCATCATCCTGCTGTGTGTGCAACAGTTGAAAGCTACAGAGCAAAAAAAACACAAAAATACATTGTGTATAACACCACAACAACCAAGCTCGTTAATATTTTATGAAATGTGGGATATAAGCAAAATGACAGCGTCCATAATACATTGTAAATGAGTAAGATCATTAGGCACACATGCATTGATCACTGTGTAACATATTCATGAATTTATAACATGTCGTAAATGAAATGAAATGAAATTTGCAACAGTGGCCTATGTAGTGAGTTGAACAGTTTATAATATGATGTAGTGTATGAGTACGTTGCATTTAGTAGTCAGTGGTGCCTTTAAATAAAGAAAAGTTCTTATGCGCTCATCACACATTATTCAGTATTTTATGATATTCGTGCAAAAACAAGGTCTATGCTTACAAGTACAACATGTTTACTTCTGTTTTCCTTTCTTTACGGGAAGAATACACATTCTTAACTTCATGTGCACCTGCAGGAACAAGCTTATTGATTGCATTGTGTCACAATGCGTGGGTGGTGAGTGGATGGCGAGTAGTCATGTGCAATTGTGTGTCCAAACTGCAAGTCTTGAGGAAATGAAGCAACTGAAAGTGGAAGGTTTGTTAGCGAGCGAGCTAAAATGCGTTGATTTTGCCATCCGTCCCAGCTTTTGCCAAAACATCACTGGCAGCATGTATTCAGTAGAATGTATTATACTGCTCAGCAGGCAGTGAGTGGGTGCTACGTTGCTCCTTCTGTTGGTTGTTATGGTTCTGCTGTATGTTTTCTCACATTTCCAAGCTCACCGTCAATATGGCCGAAGGGAATCAATTTAACAAGTAAGGGTCTGACTCTTGGGACTGGTTGAGCGCACAGATAACCCATTGATTGACAGAACAACACTTCTACCTACGCAGGGCATAGGCTACTGCAAGACGGTGTGTATCCACACAAGCGTGTGCTCACACAAACACAAATTCATATACAGGAAGGATATGACAGAAAGGTAAGAAGAGAGGATGGTTGCAGGGGAGGAAAACATAGTTTGTGCTGACAAACTCCAAGAACTCTGGGTAATTCTCCAACCCACTGACCTCTCCCCTTTCTTGTACCTCTGGAGATGCTGAAAATAAACCTGGAGGACTCATGCTTTACCCTGACCACTTTGTCTTAGCTAAAACTGCCAGGCCTCACCCCAAGAGGGAACAAACTTCCACAGATACACACAAACTGAGCCCTGCAGGCACCCAGCTCTCCTTTTACCTATCTGAACGCCCTTACAGTCCTTACAAACACTCACTAAAAACAGCAATCCAGAGGATTAAATCTAGCTGTGGCAAACACTGTTATACCACAGCTGTGTACAGCAATACAGTTTTGTGACCATGAACCTCAAAAATTCCATTTAGTCTAACTTTTCTAACTAAACTTGGCTTCCCTCAAGCTGTAACGCTTGCAATGATCAAAGTGCAGTCATTAAAGGAATAACGCTTGGTGAACATCAATAAATGCCCAGGAGGCTCTCAGTTCAGGTCAATCATTCTAGTCAGTTAACGGTCTCCAAACAACAGGGCAAATTCATCATAGGGCCTAATCACATTGGACTAGTCCACACTTTGCCTCAGAACAATATCCGCTAACGACATTAGTGAAGGGCTAGTAATATGATGTGATTTCCTGCTGTCACACGGGTGCTGATTGATGGTAGGGACGAGTCAAGCATAATTCAGGGAAACACATTGTTCCCATACACACACACATGCACACAATTTCAGGTGTGGTTGGATAGAGGAAGTTATTTGTACAATGTCAAGGAAAAAAGAACATCTAGAGGGAGATTGAGAGAGTAAATCACTCTCTCAGTCTCCTTCAAGGTTTTAGTCTTTCAAAAATCTTGAAGACTAAACATTAAATGCCCTTTCAGTCTAGCTAGAAAAGGTTGGTGTATTGCTTTGAGTTTGTCAATTTACGTTCTTTGCTGGAAGTCAAACGAATATGTTTTTTCCTGAATGGAAAAAAAGAACTATTTCTGGGGTCAACAGACTCAACCTTTGCGAAGAAAGGCGTCATTGAGAAAACAGAAAGAAAGTCTTCAGTGCACCCACACATGGATGCACGTACACATACACAAACACACCCCAATAAAATTCACCCAGTCTGTTTCTCACTCTAAGGAAAAGCTCAAACCCAACTCCCGTAGGATGTTCATCACTTTTGACAATATAATCGAGTTGGAATCTTGGAAGCTGTGATCCAACATACTATATATCCTCAGAATAAAGCTTTCATAAGTGACATATGGAATTCTCCAACTTGTTCATAAATTCTGCATCTAAATCCAGGGTGGCAAGGCATGTATTATAATATTTCTGTGATTATTCATCATTATTATCCATTATCCATCCATTTTTATCAGTGAGACTGGATCCAAGGCTGTGTGTTTTAAATTTTAAAAAGAATTTTGTAGTTGTATGATGTGCTTTTCTGATGGCTTACAGCAGTAACTTTAACCCACAGTTAGTATTTTTATGAGTACATGAATCCAAGCAAAATATCATATCCAAATATTCACTTTCTACAAAGTGGAGAGAAGTTAAAGTTTTCCATCAATTAATGCAACATCATGAAAACACCTAAATTGGAGAAACAAGGTTTATCACCAGACAGTGTTAAAAATTGGCAGGTATTTTTAGGTTGTCATATAAAAAGTTTTTATAGTTAATGTCAGAGTATCCAAAATGTAAGATAATGAAGAAGAATCTTTTCCACAAGTTTGAAAAAGACCCTACATGTTAATTTTTATAGATTTTAGAAATTTTACACTCTGATAGGAACTGTTCTTATAAAGAATACTTAATCTACTTTTGATATTTGTGTACATTTTATTGCTACTACATTTTTAATTTTAAGCAGAATCTGAATGCAGGAGTGCTTTTACATATATAGGAGATTTGAAAACTGGTTAAAGGCATGGACTTCTGGATGATTTGCACATTATTTTGAGGAGTGACAGAGTGTACCATGAGGGGCACTTGGTATCACGAAACCGTAACAAAAGCAGGTATTTTTTTAAGAGTCTATAAGAACTATTTTTGAAAAATGTGGCAGTCACATGCTTATTTATTGTACTATCCACTGTGCCTGGTCACTTATCAGTCTTCAGAGCCTCTGGGCCAAGTTGCATCTCAGATGTGTGGTCAGTGCGCGGTAACGTCTTTGCTGTTTAAGCATTACTGGGCCCTGACGTGTGGAGAGCCCACCGCAGAGGCCCTCTGTCTGCTCTGCCACCTCCGTGACAGGAGAGAAATGGACTCTCTGGATCCAGGCTTCCATGGCTTCCTGCCTCCTCTCCTGCCACCACCACCACCTCCTACACCTCTCCAGCACCTCCATCCACATTTACAGCCGCCTGCTCATTGTCATATTTGCCTCTGAGCTGTGTGACAATGCCCAGCCTCATTGTCACTCAGCTGGGGATGGGTGACCAGACAAGCTGGGTGGAGGCCAGGGCCTGGATAATGGTTACTCTATCTCCTACCTAAAGAGATCAGCGGTGCATTTAGAGACAATCTCACTGTGACTATGAACAGAGACCCCTGAGAAACACGGGGGTAAAACACAATAAAAGTGTGAAAACAACAGAAATTGTGGAAAAAGAAGACAGCCGAGAGTTGACAGTGAAAACAAAGGAAAACATGTTTCTCATCTATCAATCTCCACAGTTGCTATTATCTGTGGCTCTCTGCAATTGCCACATCATATACTTAGTTACTCAGCAAAAACAAAAAACAATGCAATGTCTACCACAACAACAGTCTACAACCACACACTAGCACTGAATTCCAGCCTGCAGTATGTGAACGCATCGCAGCCAAATCTTATTACAACGCACTGCCATCAAGTTGGATGAAAACCAACCATGTAACTGCATGTGGGATTTCTTCAATCTTTTTTTTATTTCTCTTGGAGGTTTGATATTGCAGCAACATAATGCGAGATCTCCCTGCAGCTCGTGACCGAGCACGGCTGCCCTGTGATGCTGGTCCCATGCTGACATGTAAACATTACTGGCCAAGCTCCAGCTGATGTCACATGACAGCCTTTGATCAATCACACCAGCTCATTACCCAGCATCCTCCCTGCAGACAACAGTAGGCAGTGGGCGCTACCTTGGAGTCACCTTAGGCATTAAAATCCACTAAACTGTTTACACAAGCTCAATATAGGCTTGCCTGCTGTTCTATATTGTAAAATATGAAGGAAGTGAATAACGCCACAGCACATCTTGCATCATTTACTGTTGGTAGGGCTGACTTAGCTCAGACTGACCTGCTGAGTAATTGTCCTAAACGGAAGTCTAGGGGTCATAGTACCAGAAGGATGCTGGCAGCTCTCTCTCCCGTCTAATCCAGCTTTGCGCCCTGGCCAAGGAGCTGTCAGCTTCAGCCTGGTCAGCTGGAGGGCTGGCAGCTACCAGTAACGTGGCAGAGAAGGCGCGCTGTAGTTCAGCTGGGCACTGCTGCTCACACCAATCCATCTTAACCACGGAGTTGTCACACCTCTGGTGGAGGGGCAGCATTGATAGAGGGTGTCCTGTAACAGATGCTCCAGGATGGGCAAGGTTAATGTGTCGGGCTTTATCCTGGGGTATGCCGCCTTGTCAAAAATGAACAAAGCATAGTGTGATTGAAGCTTAGAGGTTGTAGACAGTTTGCAAATTTAGAATGACCTTTATTCCAGACTGACCTCTGGCTTGTAGATGTTGACTGGTTACCGGAACTGCATATCAAAATAATGAGAATGTCATGGTGAAGATGAGAATGCCTGTCTCGCTTGAGATTTGGATATGGTTGATAGTAGAGCTAATGGTGAACATCTCGCTGCTTTCTGTCACTCCTCTTCATTCATACACATTATACACTTCTTTTCCAACACCTTATAAATATCTAAAAACATGATTTTTTAAAAAATGTAATTGTAATTTACAATCTAATTGAATATCTTTTTTCAGTTTTATTGTCACAATCAGAGCATTTGTTCATGAAAGTGGCATAAATTCAATACAGGATTTGAATTTGGGCACTCATTCTGCATACAGTCTTAATGGTGTAATAGTCAGGTATTGTTTATGCTGATGTCATACACGACTTCCTTGGTTAAATAAGGACTTCAGTGAAACTAGCCTGTGGTTTGCAGTCAATCAAGATTCATGATTGAGTAGATGTGTTTGTTTTAAAATGATTTAGATTTGTACAAGTAGCATGCTCGGCCACAAACTAACCGAATTGCGTACAAATTCACCATACCAGTTAGTGGTGTGACTGCATATTATGGAATCTCTGTGACTTTTAGGAAAAAGGGGAGCTTGGATTTGCATTTACGGTTTCTGAAGGCTGTAGGATCTAAGGAGAGGCTGGACTATAGCATCAGTGTTCCCATACATAGGCTTTACTTGGGCGACCTGTCCAGGTTAATGAAGACTCGCCCAGGTTTCGCGGGATGACCCAGCCTTAAAAACAATGCAACTGGGATACTGCTGTCACACACACACACACACACACACACACACACACACACACACACACACACTGATATGCTCACACACAGCAAGAAGATGAACTGCGACATGTACTATATATTTCATTTCAACACACATTAATCAACATCTAACTATAAAGACAAATGCCTATCTGTGGCACCAATATCTCTTGAACCTGGCACTGTATGAAGTTGAAATTCGGCAGGTTAATTGCTCAGGACCCAAGAACGTGCAGTGTCTCATGTAAAGTTGTTTGGATGAAAAATCTCTGTCTGCCATTTAACTAGCCGTCCCGCTCTGTTTACACGTGAGACAACATGATGAATAAACGAAACAAATAATTCAGTTGTCAAAATTCAGGTCTCCAAATGATCAATACTGCTTAAAAAAATGTGAAAAATTATAAGTTTATGCCTGCTATAGTCATTTCGTAATTAATAAAGTGTCAAACACCCAAGCCTCTGTTTTCATGGACCAAAATACGCCTCATCTGAAGCAGTGGCCATTTTAAAGACATTTTAAAAGTTAGAGGTTTCTTTTCACCAAAAAAACAAACAAACAAAAAAAAAACCCAAAAACTTATTAACACGGAAATAAGACAAAGCAACAAAAACCCAGAATACATGCCGATAATGCTTTCAGCAAGCCGCTCACTTTTAACTAAACAAACACATTTAATGATGTCATCAGACCCCTGACCAGAATATTGCTAAAATACGGAATAAATTTGTAACGTTACTGTCGTTTCTATAAGGTAAAAGTATCCTAAAAAGATCCCATGATTAGGTTTTGTCACTGTTAATCCATTTTACAGCANTTTTTTTTTTTTTTTTTAATTTACCTCAACTGCAGAGAGAGAACCAGGCTTTTATTCCAGCCAGGTCATAAAATATATGTAACCTCAATGCTTCTCACCAGTTTCCCTCTGTTATGTTATAGTTAATTAGTTTCTTTAGTTTTCCTGTAAAATCCTGCTGAGGTCGAATGAAAATGCGCTCATTGTGTTATTGTGGTTACCTAGCAACCAGTAGTATATACAGCCTAGTAGCGGCCATTTTCAACTAGATCTGAGTGTTATTTGCTTTTTCTTTGCACTTTTAAAGCCAAATAGCCATGTTCAACATTTGCTGGAATCTTCTGCACAGTTATCTATTTGGATGGGGGCGGGCTTGAATACACGGCGTGCCTGCCCACCGCCACAAGTAAATTCTCAACCTGTGGGAAACACTGAGCATGTTTGAGGGCTAAAGGAATATGAGTTTGCTGGGATTGCGTAAAGAGAGCAGATGGTATTATTTTTCAGTTTGGTACAAGTTACTCAAGTTCAGCATTAGTAAAAGTTGTAAGTGAATTCAGTTCTTCAGATTTACCGAGGAGATGGGTTGGTTATGAACAGGACGGGTATTTTAGCTCTTGTTGAGGATATTTTGTCTGTAAAGAAGTGTAGGAATTCCTCAGATTTGATGGAGAGAAGTTTCAGAAGCATGATCTGGGAGTGGGGTGATAACGAGAGTTTGAAATATTAAAGAGGAGTTCTGGCATTCCGAACAGCATACTGATTTTTAACCAAGAAATCTTTTAAAGATTTATTAGAGAGTTGGAAGTTGTCTCATTTCCACTTGCAGAATCATGCAAGCTAAAGTTTTTGTCATTTTATTTGAATTTGGTAATGTTGAATTGCAAATGTGTGCACCAACCTGTTCATTAATATGGTTGTCAAAACTGGAGCTATGGATTATCGATTGTATAAGAGACGACACTGTAACATTCTCCATATGAATTCCCAGGACACGCACTTCAAATCGGTCAGAAAAATATAAGTTAGATTTTCCTTTCTCAGATCATTCCACCTCAGATGGCTGATGCCTGGCTGTTGTATGAACATTGTGCTGGATTTTGTTTTTACTACAGCACATTAATGGAACTACTAGGATGAAAGATTTACAGGAAAATTATAAAAAATAAATATGAAAAATATACTTCTTGGAGTGGAGATGGAGATAATAACAGAAGTAGGTAGATTTTACACCTGGAAATGGAATGGTAAATATTGCAGTACCAAGTCAACAAAATGGATGTCACAGTGGGACTAGTGTGTCCACAGCTGTAGCCTGAAGGTAGAACAGTGGAGTTTAAGACCAAACAGAATTTTTTTTCTCTCTCTCTCTCTCTCTCTCTCTCCCCCCCCTCTGAAGTCCACTCTGTGCTATATAAAGCGCGGTGTCAGTGAAATTCACTTGGACAGCTACACTTTCTCTTTTTTCCTACGACTGTATCAAACTCTCAGATCATTTATAAATGAGCTGGCGGGATGTCTGCATCATGAGACGTGCCTGAGCGTGACTCCAGCATGATAATAGACACCCTGGCTGCAGCTGGGCGTCGGTTCTCTGTAGTGAAGTGGGTTACAGTGAGGATTATTGTTATTATGTAGAATCACACGACCAGCCATGTAAATTTTTGCTCCCCGTGTTAGACCCCTGTGCCAATTTTCAGTGTGAAATGTGGAATAGATGTTTATGCACTTCCATTCATATGTGCATAATTCTCTCAGTTCTTTAAGTTGAGAGGTAAAACACATCTGAATAATCCTGACAGTTACGAGGGATGGGTGAATGTAAAAGAGGGGTCAATATCATGATTGTGTATGTGTAGTAAATATTCATGTTGTAGGAACAAAAATCTGTTCGCATTGTCACATATGGGGACTCCCCTATCGTTTCAGGACACCCCCCCCAAGATTAATCATTAATTTCATGGTTAAGATGCAGCTTAAAGGGGTATACCGGTGGNACCCCCCCCAAGATTAATCATTAATTTCATGGTTAAGATGCAGCTTAAAGGGGTATACCGGTGGTTTTGCATGTTTGAGCCCAATAAATGCTACTCGTATACACACTACATTCCAGTCATTTCCCAAAATCTCCAAAAAAAAAAAAAAAAAANAAAAAAAAAAAAAAAAAAGAAAACATTTTATTGGAGCAATAAATTGTTTTTCCTACGTTTCAGGCAGCCATTGGTTTCAGTTCTTTCCAGTCATCTATAAAAATCAACTTGTGCTTGAGATAGATAATCTATCACAGCAAACCACACATTATTTTTTTGTCGACATTACATAATTTTACTAATTCAACATCGAGCTCCATGGAAGAAAACGTATGTCTCTGCCAGGGAATATATCCCAGGAGAAAACCAAAGAAATTAAAATGACTGTGCTTTCTACATACAAATCTGTGTTAGCAGGAAACAGGATTTTAAGGTGGGTGTTTCACCTAAACTTTTGATTTCACAAAATAACAAGAAAACTAAAATACAGATTTAGATTCAAGAGTCCATGCAACAAAGGTCCTCAGCCAGATGGGGGAAAAAAAAAAATAAAAACTGTATAAAGCATGAAAATCCTCTAAAGCGGAGATAACCGTGTCAGGTGAAAAATGTGCATGTCCATTTTTGCATGAAAAATACATATTTGCATTTATGACTGATGCATTAATGTGTACCACATACATGCTAATGTATTAATAATTTAACACAAACTGTCAGGAAGCATTCTTCACAATTAATACTAGTAAATTCTACTGCTAATAATGCATCTTTATCAAGTCATACAGTGATGCTATAGGATGTTTCCCAGCTTGTGACAAAGTGACACTTTGGTCAACCAATATTATCAACCATGTTGTGATGGCGGGGCAGAAAGGATGCTGCAAATATTTTATGAATTGGCATTTCATTTGTATATGCGGTCTGCTGTAGTATGTATGAGTCTAAAACCAACAGTAGGCATCTGATGCTCCACCACCAAGAAATAACAGCTCACCTAGAACAAATGCATATGGTATATAACTGGTGTCTGTGTGGGATGACAGGTCCAGCCAGGGTGTAGTTGCAGCTGCCAATCATTCAGGGCTCAAGGTCTTGCATACTTAAGGGTTTCATCAGTGACCTCTAGAGTTCTACCATGACAGCGCCAACATCTGTATGTTGTATGCTTCCAAGTTCCACAGTGAAGGTCATCTATGCTGCAGGGTTTGGGGGTTATAGGCAAAACCCTCTCTGGGTACCCAAGCAACACTGGGAAGTGTGTCGAGTTTGCCTGAGAAAGCTGCTTGTCAGCGATTTGCCAGACAGAGGAAGGGTCAGTGCATCTGGACGTGTTGCTGTTCCTGCTGTTTGTAGGGGGATGTGGAAGGGAGCCACCGCGAAGGGCACATGGTTCATCACAGGGGCATTAGGAGTGGTTTTTGACAGCCTTGTCAGAGAATTAAGGTTGGAGTGTGAACGTCTTTTAAAATGCCTGAGAGGAAATGATAATCTCAAAGCTTTCTGAGGACCTTGTAGAACAATTTTGCATGTTTAAGCCTAATAAATACTACCTGCATATGTGCTATGTAACTGACAACCATTTCCCAAAACATAAACCCATATTTTAGTTTTCATGTTATTTTGCCAAATCCCCTAATCTTTCAAAATCAAATATTCAGGTGATACACCCATTTTAAAATTCAACGCTTCACCTGCTAAAACGTATGTCTGAATGTAAAGGGATGGTTGTTTTTTATTTCTTATTAAAAGCCGTCTTCTCCTAGGACTATATTTCCTGGCGGAGATAGTTTTCTCCAGTGCAGTCCCATGTCAGATCAGTTAAATTAAGTAAATTCAACAAAAAAAAATTAATAAATGTTGTATTTGTGATGAATTACTTATCCCAAGCAGTTTCAAGTATCTGCAAGTTGATTTTTATAGCTAACGGGAATGAAATGAAAACAGTGGCAGTTTGGAAGTTCGGGAAAAACAATTCCAACATTTACTGCTCCAGAAGTATATTTTAGGAATATTTTGTCAGTAACGAAACATGTATGCGGGTTGTATGGATTGGGCTCAAACATTCAAAACCGCTGGTATGATCCTTTAAAGGTGCTTCTTTTTTAAAGTGCTGGTATAATCAAGATTTAATTAAATCACACAAAAGTTAATATTTATATTGCAACTCAGCATCAAAACAAAATCTGCAGACAATAACAGTAAACTAGTCTTGTTCCACTGTTGTGCATAAGCTCAATAAAACACATTGGTAAGGAAGTGAAACAGTTGCATAACAATTGATCAGCCCTCTCACTGTTAATAGCCCAACAATGCAGTCTGCCTATTTAGCTGGAAGCTTGAGACTACAGTTGTGGGTGGACCTACGAAGTTTCCCCTCCGGCTCTGTCGAGGGCCTTTGGGCTGCCCAAGGCCACAGCACATCATATCCAGTCCTCCTTCCCTTTCATCTCTATTATTTATAGGCTTAGAGTAGAGGAACAATGTCTCTTGTGGCAGCTCATTGGGCTCATGTCTCAGCCCCCCATTACACAGAACCTTTATTTACACAGACATCAGTGGTTAAGCATTGGCCTCAGAGGGCCAAAGCTGTAAGCCGCTGCCTTCCATCTGCATTCTGTGTCATATATTACAGTATGAGGAAATGGGAAGGGGAGAATTAGTGTTTAAGCTATCCAGCTTGAGCTGGAAGTGAATTTAGCAAGGTTTGAGAAACCGGTCTTTGTCCTCTGTATCCTTGCATTAACTCTCAAAGCGATGTCATCATCTTGCAATGTCCCCTATCTTTTCAAAACACTCTCTATTATTGTTAAGAAAATAAAAGATCAGCAACTTCAAACCTGAACAAGCTCATCTTATATTGCATTAATGCATTTGTTTCATATACAATAGCTTATCAAGTCTAAAAAAAAAAAAACAAACAAACAATGGGGGGGCAATGGGGGGGTGAATAGCAGAAAAAATTCCATTTTGTTTGGAGCATCCTGATTTGCCTTCCCTCAAACATCAAAAGGGAATGTTAGGAGCTTCTGTCAACCGGATTTAATACACAGCAGCTACAATAAATATCTTTGTCGGTGGAAAGATAAAATTGTCCCCTTGATGCTAGAAAAATCTACACTGAATCATCAGGTAAAGTTAAATTAAGTATTGTATGTCAGTTTAATTTCATGTGACTTTGTAGTCACATGTCTGTGTGTTTGCATGAGTGCCTTAGTGTGTGTGTGTACACACTGTATGTGTCAGCGGCGCCGTGTGTTAAACCAAGTACAAAAGTAATTACATCCTGGAATGAACCAGTGTAAAAACTTGAGGATGCAATTATGCTCCCATTGAATAACTCATCCTTCCTGGCAAGAGCTAATTGCATTAAAATGGACTGTGTATAGTCCTCTAGCATGAGGCATTAAGATTAACTCCAGGAGAGTTAATAGTGTGTCATATCCAAAGCAGCAGCCCCCCCCACCCTCCCATCTCTAATATAAGATTAGAAGCAGGGAGAAAAAGAGAGTGCAGGAGCCTAGAAAAACAGGTTCTGTTTCTCCTCTCAGCATCTGCTCTCCCAGCTGGGAAAAGACCTGAGCTATTCATCAGGCTCCATATTGCTGTCTGCATGTATTCAACTCACTCAAAGGTCATGCCGTTAAAACACCAATCTGCAATCCTCTGGCCTGTTTTTACTGCTCCCTCCCTTCAAATAGACCAAACCTTTAGGCCAAACTTATTTACATATAACACAGACAGGTCATGGTAGACGTATGCATTTCTGCATCATTTATCAATCTCTAGTTTTCCTCTGTGTTTGGTAGTTTGGTAGCTTGGGGGCCTCTTGACAGTTTGTCTTCTCCCATTTGTTGAAATCTCATACTTCTAGTTCCACATTTTTCACACTAAAACTAGAACTACTCAACCTGTGTCTCTGTATATTTTAAGGCAACTAAAATTGTTTTTGGATATGCAGGAGTCGAGGTACAGGCTCTTAAGTGTTCACTGCCTTGTGCAGGTGTAGATCTGAGCTGGGTTGTAGTTTGTAGGTAAGAGGGTCCTTGGGGTCTTTGGGACAGTCCACTTGGGAAACCAGAAAGTGTGTGTGTTCACTTGTAACATCCAACTGGCTCAGCACACTATTGTGTTATAGTTCCCTGACAGGTCCTCAGTGCTCCACCAGGCAGCTAATGCCTTGAAGAAATGGTTTCCTGAGCTCAACATTAATCCCCTGGCATTTCTGTCCTCACTTCCCTCCTTCCTTCTTGTCAGGGCAAATTTAATGTGACACATATTTGCAAGAACACAGGCCCTTGTAATAGTTCGAGCTCTGGTGGATCACAAGTTATTATAACTGAGGTTAGCAATGTGGTTATAATGGCAGCTTACCAAAACTTCTAAAAAGTCGGGGTAAATTCTCACTAATGGTTGCTGTGATATGATGACAAATAACACATGCAGTTTCTCAGTTAAATGGAGTATAAAATGGATTCCATGCAGGGAATGTTCCTTGTTTTTCTCTGTTCTAAAAAAACGTAGGACTTCTATGTGTTGGATCTTGGCTCATATTCACAAAGCACTGTCTTGTCCACTGATAAATAAAATGTGTATTCTGCATAGCACTAAAAGTTAGTGGCCAAAGCTTTTGTTAATTTTTATGTGCACAGCTTGCAGTTTTTAACAAGTAGTTTTAATCTTTAAAGTGTAGTGACATTGATTTGGAATGCAAACAATACTTGCATTGCAGTTGCATTGTGTTGTGTGCACACCTTGCACACATTTTTTTCTGATCTGGATAAAGCATCTGGATACAGATCACATTTTAATGCACTGGGCCTTTGTTTGCAAGCTTGTGAGGATCCAGCCCACTGGTATTGCTAATTTTCCTTAACAGCATCCTTTAACAATCTTCCAAAGTATAATCCTTTCTCTTGGGACTTCTCTTATGGGATTCCAGAACGAAATACAGTTAACAAAACGCAATAAGCAGACACTTTCTAAATGTTATCACAAAGGCTAGTATGTGTCAAAGCTATACAAACACAGCATACCTTCAAATATGCCATATTCACCTCAAAAGCTGAAGTCGATTTCCCAGGGCTAGTTTATGCTTACCACAGACACAAATATAACGGTGGGCATGCGGGAAATGTGACACTATTGTGGGCAGAACAGCCAGCTGCAGAGGCCACATTTGAGGGTCGCTTGCGAGGCCATGCACCACTTGAAATTTTAAACAATGTGGACAGTACCTGCGTGATGTAAATATAAATATGCTTTCATCGATGACTGGCCGAGGGAAGAGGCACGGAGGAAGAGGGGACAGAAAAACAAACAGTGACGAGCGACTGGCAGAGGCAGTGAGGAAATACTGGCACCTATAGATTCCTCCGTGAGGGATTATAAAGACCGTCAAAAGAATGCCAATTCCTGGCAGGAGAAGGCATTTCTTCCTCTTCATTCAACAACTCCATGTTTTGTTGTGGGTGACTGAACTAGAAACTGCCTCTATTTCTGGTTGTTTATTCTACAGTACCACCATCCTGGCGTGCGCGGTCATCATGTCACGGTCAGTTTCAAAGCCATCTGCGTCCACATTGCGCCCGTACTAAGCGTGCGCCAGGCTTTACACTATTCCTACATTACGGCCAGTTGAGAGTAAGACAGTTTAAATCTTCAAGGAGTTGGCCAATCAGAAGATAGACAAATTAACACTTGCAAAACACAGAAAAGCAATCAAAGCTATCATGAGACAGCAGCACATACACAGCGATGTGTTATGATTATGTTTATGATCTGATAACATATGGCTCCGTATCATTCATTGATTCTGTATCTATATTCGAAGTGGAGCTGACTTTGTTTGATTGAATATAACAGTGTTGTAGGCTAAGAAAGAATTGTGGCTGCCGGAGTTGTTGGGTCAAGAAAACAGCAATTAGTAGAAACGAGACACTGTAGACTAAAACTCTATTCAGCTCTTTTATTTCAATCTGTAGGGGGCTCTTATAATCTTCTTAACGTCTTCCAGTCTGCTTATTGCTGATGAAAGCATACATCTTTGAAGTCTGTGTGTTTGTGTCTGTGTGTGTGTGTGTGTGTGTGTGTGTGTGTGTGTGTGTGTGTGTGTACATGCATACAAGTACCAATTTCGGTGAGTGCATGCACCTCTTGAGAGGGAATAAGGGAAGTAAATTTCCAACAACAGTTAAACCAACAACTGTGTGAAGTGTGGAAGGTGTAAGGTGAGATAACCTTAGCAAACACTTTAAAATCACTTTTCCAATAGGTCTAATCAGGTTTCACAATGGTAATGATATGAAGTCTGAGCCTTCAAACACATTAAAATAGCACTGGTTCATTGAATTGGATTTGTTGATTGTTTGAGCTGACAGCATTCATGCTATAGAAATCACTGTAGTTTTGGGCAGACATACAGTACCACGCGGTGTCGCAGTTTCCAGACAAGGTGTTTGCAGCCACAGCACATCACTTCTGTGTCGCTGGGCAGAGGTGTGTGTGTGTATGAGCCAGGAGCAAGGAATTTTTATGTGATTAAGAAGATCTTGCAGTGAGTGCTAGAAGAATACATGGTCTCACGATTGATTTAGCCCTGCATTCCCCCGCTGTGGTTGTTTATTGGCCCTTGACTTCAACTTTTGTGTTGAGAAGACACCCACTGAGTCCTGACTGTTGGCTGATTCCTGAAGACATGGTGGGACAGGAGCCACCCAATAAACCCCACAGGAGTACACGTGCTCAGGAAGTGTGAAGGTTGTGTACGCGATTGTGTGTCGCATCCACCTTTGTGTTGCTGGGCACATTTCTGAAAGCATGTGAGAATACATGTGTGTTTGTGTGTGCAGCGTACTCAGTTGATATTGATTGATAGCAGTGTGATGTGAGGAAAATCTAAGCAGCCTCGGGAAGTGTGAATTAATCGAAGGAGCTGGCAGACAGATGCAGCTGCAGACTGCAACTGCCTGACAGCTGGTCAGTCAATGCCTCTATTTCAACGCATGTAAGCGTGGATGTGGGCATGTATATTGAAAATCCCCTCGTTCCCACTCACCACACACATGTAATCCTCACTGTTCCAGCCCTTATCTAGCACACCAGTTCAGCCACTACACAGAAATCTAATGTATGAATACACAGTGAATACCCCTATAAAAAGAGGTAAAAATACAACCATATATATGATTATATTTTAAAACTAATGTATAGATATATGTTGATATACATATGTTCACATTTGGCAAATATACACGGTATATGTGACAAAAACAGTTCATATATTTGAAACTGATGTATGTCATATCCATGCAAAACGTATAAGTTTGGTGTAAATTTAATAACCTACATGTTATGCCAGATATAAGGTTTTATATGTTTTTCATAAGTTTAATGTATATAGTTGGAGGAGTTATTTTTAATGACCAAGTCTGAGCATTTGCAGTGCTTGGATGGTTGTAAAACTTTCTCAAATGAATTATCAGTACAAACTGTTAAGAAACTACTTGGCTTATTGACAAAAGTCAAATGTACAAGATTGTGTACAACAAAACATAAAACGAGAAGTAAAGTATGACTGACATTAAGTAAGAAATATCAAATCACAGCCCTTACAGATATGTTGTGCAGCTAGTGAAAGACTGAAGACAGTACAGGTCAAATACATTCAGTAGTTTCAATTTACTTTCAGATTTTGGATAACTTTTGGATCCGAGTTTCTAAATTAGCTACACGCCTTTCGGACTGATTGGTCCTGCAGATTTTATAGCCAATCACTATACTAACCTTATGGGAGGAGAAAAAAAAAAAAAGGATGTCTAGGAAAGAATGTTGAATATGCAGCTTTTGACTAGAAAAAATACTTCTGGAACCCATGACCCCACCCATTTCACTGCAATTTTGAAAAGGGATTTATGTGGTATTCCCACACATTACATACATCAAATGTATCTCTTAGTCCATGGCAACATGGCATGTTTAATCAGTTGATCATTGGTCAGTTAGTATTGGTCAGGACTTTTTTTATTTAACAGGAGAAGAAAGAAAATTCTTTTCTCTGCTCTGATACTCTGCCTTTTAGAGAAGAAATCCATTAGCCCTGGGACAAATGGCTGATGGGACAGGAAGAGCTCAATAATTCAGCAGCCATTGTTTCCCGTGATGTGCACCATGCTCTCAACTGACCTCTGCTCTTCTGTTGTTTTTCTTGCATGGGCTTGATGGATTTCTTCTCCAAAGACCCCCAGAATATAAATAAATGCATGGCTAAAGGCAGCAACTTTAGTGACTGCATTAAGTATACAGGCAATTAAAAAAGAAAGTGGAACAAGCACAGACATGAAACACAGATAAGGACACATGCCCTGCACTTCTACATAAATCACACATATCTGTTTATCAGTGATAGGTGGGACTCTTCCCCACAGCTCAACTGTCACTCAATGATAAATTAATTACCTAAGCACTGCTAACCTCTCCACTGGCTGCAGTCTTATCTCCACCATGAGGAACTGGCAAGCATGCATATGTGCACACAGTCTCACACAGAGGTCCAAAGCACCATAACCCCCAGTTGGGAAGACATAATCAAATTACTGTCCTTCCCATTACAGGGCTTATTAAACTGCTGAATCTGCAGGTGTCCTCTGGAACCCCTGCACTTCAACAACTAAAGTCTGTGTGTGTGCGTGTGTGTGTGTAACACAAGTTAGATGACCATTAAGATGCATAGCAGCCAAACAGCTCCCCAGAGGAAATCATTGAGCACTAAAAGGCTACAATAATGTGGCAGAGCATTCAGAAAACACAATTTTACTACATTATCACACAATTCCTTCAGTGTTCACATCAGGCTGACTGTTCCAACAAAATTAATTTTTGCATACAAGAAGAAACCTCTCCAATCAATGGATAGAAGATTTGTTCATTACCACTTAGCTGTGACCAGCCGAGGAAACTGTTGAGGTCTGTGGAGCAGCTGGAAACCACAAAATTTCTGTTAAACATGTGGCTTTGAGTTTGTGGGCAAAAGTTGGAGTTTGAGGCCAAAATTGAATAAGACTTTTTTTTTTTTTTTTTTTNTTTTTTTTTTTTTTTTTTTTGAAGATTAGTGAAATTTGTGACACTTTTTGTGTTATTTTACAATAATTAGCTGTAATTAATTAGCTGTAATATTTAACTAACTCATATCTTTAAAGGTCTTAGTACAGCTGGTGTTCTTTATGTAATCATAGAAATGAGCAACAAAAACTCCAAAAAAAAAAAAAAAAAAAAGGTGTCTGATGGTTTCACATGAGTGAAATAGCCTGTGAGGATAAGTAATTTTTGATAAACAGTAGCTACTCTGGCCAAATGCGATAATTGGAAGAGAAATCCACACTGAATCCACACTTGCCTAAATTGCCTAAAGGAAATAAAAAACATGGCTTGTATCTTCTTATATCTTCTTTTTAGAGACTGCCCCTAATTTCTCTTAATTTTCCTTTGAATTCAGCCTATCAGGTACTGTAGTTTTACTTGTATTCTGGCCAAGTACAGTTCTCAAAAAGCGCCATAAATCAAGTGAGTTTAGTGAGTTTAGCTATGTTGAATAGTGAAGGTTTTTAAGATTAATTGATTGATATTTAAGATTATAAATGGTTTGCTGAGAGCTTTTTGGGAGTGTAGACAGCTCAGTAGTATTGTTACAGTGTTATTTATGCTAAAGTCAGGTTGATGAGGTTGATTTATTGGGATCGGGGTTTGATTTTATTTCATATGACTAATAAGTGTGGTTCTGAATTAGATTATTTTATGTGGGAACGTCTGGTTAGTAAAAATAGTTGCAAGCACTCCTATGATCTCAACTGTTTCCCAAAATAATTGTAGGAATGAGATAAACTTGCAAGCTACCGTAAATAATGCAGAGCGTACTACTCACTAAGATCAGACACTGTAGGCTGTTGCAGAGTTATGTGTTGTGGAATTCAGAACTCTGTTATTCTAGACTATGCTAACCTCCACTGAGCTGTCAGACCTACAGTAAATAAAAGAGGGGAAAATGCACACACAGATGAGCTGTGAAGTTTGCTGCTGTCTTCTTGTCCTTCGACTTGCATGTTGTTATCTAGTGCAGCACTTTGACAGTGAAATCTTATCTGTTGGCTTGAGTGTTGTGCAAATCAGCATGGGGCTGGTGTAATTATTGCTTTGAGTAATTATTTTTTTCTCCAGTAGGCAAAGACTAATCCATCATATTGATGGTCCACATAGATCCCAAAGGGAAGCACACGTTGACTGAATATTTATAGTCTACACAGTGAACTACTTTCTACTGAGTCACTTATTGGAACTGTGAAGCAATGTTCTTTTTTCCCGCAACAGCAGACTGAAACAAACAAAGTTTTCCACTATGCATGGCTCATTGAGGGTTCCTCACTGTGAACCAAAAATAAAATGAAATACATACCATCAGAAAAAATACAACATACTTCAATTTTGGATACGGGATGCTTCCAAATGAGTTCAAGGATTATTCAAGACCCTTAATAACCCAGTACAATCAGTGTGGTAGATGAAAGCAATGGCAAAAGTCATTGAAGCTCAACAGTGCTCAAGTGTAAGATAGTGCAAAGACATCTTTCTGCTGCTGTCCTACCATGGCTGATAGGATTAGCTGAACCAATGATAAACCAGAAAAATGAAAATCTTTCTCTGAATGAATCTAACTTTACTTATAAATGCAAAAAGAAAAACAAATCTTTTAGTTGCTGGCTGTTCCTGCCTACACACCAACACTTGGATCAGAACACAGTGTAAAACTAGCTCAGTGTGCAAGCTATGCTATCATGCAAAGGTGATGCATGTGGGACGGAAATCAGCTCAGCCCACAAAAGAAGAACATCTTAAATTCCATCTACCACAACGCAATTGGTTAATGATTTTTGTTCCGTTCCTGTGGGAGCCATTGATAACTAGCAGCACGAGGTCAAATTCTGTGAGCCAGTGTAGCAACTCTTTTAATCTGCACAGGAATAAAATCTATTGTGTTTGACCCCAGATGAGTACGAGTAGAGGATTCCCACTGCAGAAATGCTACCCTGACTTTTTTTTTTTTTTTAATAAACTCCATACAGTTCATCACACATACAGAATGTCTGCTCATTATTTAGACATCTCACCTGTCTCACACACAGTGGAAACCAGTGGGTGTGAATAAGCTTTATTTTCCTCACAGAATCCTGAATAACCTCAGTACATAAGGCAGCACACACACAGGACCCATTTACACCTGCATTTAAAGGTTATCTGCATCCACATAAGTTATCCGGATAACAAAAAAAGCGTATATTAATGCAGAATGCCTTGTTATCCAGTCTGACCACACCCAGATGTGTATTAGTGCTCACTGTGATCTCAGGCACATTTTGCCACCAGGACCAGCTGGGACAAAATTTACCCACAAGTTGAAACCATCACCCTGATTTGTCTCAGCTCACCCTGGTTAATAATTATTTTGAATAGGGAGTTGTGACTAAACCTGGAATGTGGACAAGCAACAGCCCAAGCAAAAGAAAAAACAGAAATAAATAATTATTTAAAAAATAGATTAAGCTTCTTTGTGGAGCGAGGAGGAAATATGGGCCTACTGAGATCCTATTACAATGCAGGCAGAATCCAGATAACCAGAAACACTTTGAAATGCAAGGTATAAATGCAAGTCCTAACATCGGATATAATTATCCAGATAATGTGTCCGAAAACAAAGATGACATTTTAATTCAAGATGTACATGGGACCACAGAGACAAAAATTACATCACCTTAATACCAATCTGCAATAGTTGATTTTGCAAAATGACTCTTTAAATTTCTAAAATAATAAAATCTGTAAAAATGCAATAATTTTGCTGTGTTTTTCTTCTCTAATGTAATTGAAGACATTCTGGAAACATAATCACACAGCCAATATAAATCGTCTAAGCAGAAGCTAACAAAATATGAAAGTTTCAGCTTGTTGCTGTGGTGGTTTGGAGTGGGTGGGGCTATGGGGGGGAGGGGGTATGCTGCCATCTGAGGGGATAGTCGACATCTCACGTAAGCCTCTAATGTTCCCAAACAGTTGTCTTGTGGGCATGTTAAAGTTTAACAGTGATAAAAACTGACTCGCATCATGAGAAATTAATGTTACGCATCAGTCTGAGTGCATCAGGCAGAGGAATTTTGATCGTTTACTTCTTCTTTGAGTGTGCAGATGTTGCCAGATTTTGTGTGGGTCTGAAGGTGTGGGTAGGGTTGTAATGTATGATTTTCATGTGAGGTAAATGTTAAAGATAGGAGATTTTCTGTGTGAACATTTACATTTACCTGAAATTCATTAATTCCTGCAAACATTTAATATTATGACTCTGTATTGAAGAACAAAGAAGGTTGTGGAAACATACTATATATCTTCATTTTCAGTCTAACACATAACTTTGCTCTCAATATTTCCGATTTTTAATTAGCCAAGATTTTTTTTTGTTCTATGATATTTCTTATATGCTATTTCCATATAAGAAACCAAGTACAGCTACTCTACTGTGCGTAAGTACTGAAGTCTTGTGTATTTGTTCTACTTTGTGCTTCTACTACACATTTCAAAGGGAAATATTGTGCTTTTCTACATTTGTCTGATGGCTGTAGTCATTAGCTCCTTTGCATTAAGACCTTAAATTCCACATAAGATATTATAGTGTTGTTGTTTGGTAAAACCTTGTATCTCAGCTATGTTTTAGTTTGACACAGTGCATTTTTGACTAAATCTAAACAGTTAAATCTTTCAACTGACCTGAAAGCAGGAAAATCCTAAAAAAAAAACAAAAAAAAACAAAAAAAAAAAAAAANTTTTTTTTTTTTGTTTTGTTGAACAACTTTGTGCGTTGATGATTTCACTTCAAAATTGTCCTTATGAAATCCCCAAATTTGGAGATTCAACAATTTTCCACGACACTGGAGAAAAACCTAGTATGTCAAGTTTTGGGGACTTGTATAGGAACAATCATAGGGACAATTCTTTACCATCTGGATTGTTACTTTTGATACAAGAGTAATACCTAGTTTACATTTACTGAAGGATTTCACTTGTAGTAGTATAGTAGTAATACCATATATTTCCATTATGGTATTACTACTTTTAGTAAGGGATTTGGATATTTCTTCCAACACTGGTTACAGGCAAGAACTGCTGCATGCTTTGCCCATTATTTTCCACAACTGACTGAAGATGTGAAGGAAATTTGATGATGTTTGTGTCTATGACCCCATTGCACAGAAGCTCATTACAAGTTACTTTCTTGGGAACTCATATGCTGGATTTAATTACTGCCATAACCAAACTGCCCTTCGTCAGCATTCAGAAAAAGAGATCAGAGAGTTGACTTCTTTGTTCTTCTGGCTAATTACTATGTACATATAACAGCAGTGGAAAACAAGCCTTGTAAAAATCATTAACAGGAGCGTTAAATCTCAGAATGCATGGTTATTGTACACAGTGCTCACCTTTACATGACTCCATAACAACACATCTCAGTGTTATTGTGAGACATTCAGACATACACTCAGTGACCACTTTATGTACTCCCATACAGTCCAATGCAACACAACAGCCCTGCAATAAATCCCGTCTGTGTGGAGCTTCTACTGTTCAGTTCTTGGTTACACTTTATCAGAGAGGAGATGATTGAACTCGAGGGTGCATTTTAATGCTTTAGCCTATATAGTGGTGATGTTGTGTTTGATTGTACAGAACATTTCAGTCCTAGTTGGGACTAGGTCATGCAAACTTTGTCTATTTAAAAAAAAGATTGATGACCTGGAAACTGTGCAGGTGTTACTTTTTTATCCAGTTTTGGTTTTCAATATGAGTAATGTGCATATAACTACAACTGTAACCACAGGAGCACATCATTGTTTTGAGTCCAGTACTAAAAATGCTACCATAAGGTCTATGATACAATGCACTCGGGCGTCACGATATCAGATTTTCACTTAACGATCATCGTAGCCAAAAGAATTCACGATGACGATATTATCGTGATATCTATAGAAAATCTGGAAAAAAAATGCTATCAGTCAAATTCATCTTTAACTTTGTTTATTGTGCATTTTGTCTCTTTTTTGGCAAATTAATTATACTCAAAATATGAGTGTAGGGACGTGGAGAGAGTCTGTGACCATAACTTTACAAAAGCTACAAAAAGAGCAATTACACTTAATGGAGAGTGTAACAGCAACCAGATGACCTGATAAACAAAAGATCCACAAATCTAACAACCAAGAGAGAGAAAATACTGTCAAGTCCAATGCCATGATAACTTAGCTTTAACAACACAACTAAAGCCTTAATGTAACATTTCCCGTTTTCAGGGCTAGCAAGGTAACTGCTACTTAGTGTCTCTACCGTGGCAAAATTTGCAGGATGATGGAGGTGAAAGTGGGCGAACAGGTTGGTGGTATTGGCCCCTTTTGCAGTTACTGTTGATCGGCTTTTCCTGCAGACTGGGGCGTCTACCAACACCCTGTCTTTTTTACGAAATTCAAAAAACTCCCACACTGGCAAGCTAACATTTTTCGGGTTAGGGTAGAGTATCTTGCTCTTCTCTGTCATCTAATCCGCCATGATTTTGCACGGCAGTAGTAGCCACACACTGTAGTAGTAGCTAGCTAGCTAGCTAGTTACTGCATCATGGCGGCACATCACGTAAGTGTGCGTTTTCTTTCTGCTTGGAGCACACACAGCCACACAAAGTGAGAACAGAAAGAAATGGAAATGATTTAAGAGACACTGGATTATTTACACAATATTATCATATGTGTATTATTAACATGATATCAATATTTAATTTTTTAANATTATTTACACAATATTATCATATGTGTATTATTAACATGATATCAATATTTAATTTTTTAATATCATGGTTATTGTCATACCGGTATATTGCGACACCCTACAATGCACCTTTTGGGTCATTTATCAATGCAAAGAACACTTTGGGCTGATGTGTTGCAGATCGCTGTCATCAGCTTTTAAAAGCTGAATCTGATTGGCTGACAGAAGCCTCCATGTTTTTAGCAAAGT
Source organism: Lucifuga dentata (assembly GCA_014773175.1). Taxonomy (NCBI): domain Eukaryota; kingdom Metazoa; phylum Chordata; class Actinopteri; order Ophidiiformes; family Bythitidae; genus Lucifuga; species Lucifuga dentata. The sequence goes on along the minus strand of VXCM01000042.1, from coordinate 103,224 downwards.
GCCTCTACACAGACATCTAACATCATCAAACTCCTCAATCTTTAAAAGGGAAACTTATTGCTTACTGCATATATGTGTAATTTTTTTGCTGCTCTGTTTATAGAACACGCATACAGGCTCATCTGTTCACGGTTCATGTGCTGGCTCCCACGCTCGCAGTGCCTCTTCAATTTTCTGAAGCCGAAAAAACAGAGTGAGGAAGGGCTGTTTGTGGGCTGCTGGAGGTGGAAGTGGGAGGTGGAGCTCTACCTGCAACAGATGTCTCTCCTTCCTGTTCAGGTTCAGGTTAATGTGTTTACGATGGGTGAATGCACTCAGGTCCCGCAAAATTTCATGGTGAATTCAACTGATTTCATTACAATCAAACCTGGAGGGGATGGAAAGAGAGAGACAGTGGGCGAGAAAGAGAAAGATGAAGAGAGAAAGATACAGATAGTGCAGGATCTCTCTCTCTTTCTCTCTCTCTCGACTACTTGGTATACAAATGAGCATTTATGGGAGAGCCTACCATGCATTTTCCCCTTGAGGGGGTGCATATTAACCTGCGTAGCACTTGTGTGCATTCCAGACTATAACTACTTTCTCTAATACTGTTTTCCATTCTTGTATCTTAATGATTTGGTCAAAATATTAGAAAAAACCTTTCAATAAAACAATCCAGTACAACAATATACCACTACTTACAGCCCCAAAATAGAGTAGAATGAATGTAGTGTGAACAACAACAAGACAATATGGCTGTTGTTGGATAAAATAAAATTGCCACTGAGTGTATGTGACTCTGCTTGTATTTCTTCTGTCAGTCTCGCGTCCTTACATTCATCTTTCCATTTTTGCCTTAGTAATTCACGCCATTTTCTGTTGCAGCAGCTGGTGAGATAAGTGGCTGGGCACTCCTATCTCCTCCACTCATTGTGTATTTGTCTGTGAATTACTTTGTAATCTGCTGGGTTTTATGCTATCTACAGCAGGGTGGGGTAGAGGTGGTGGGTTGGATGAAAAGCTGGTGGGGTAATTTATCATTGTGTTTCTCTCTTGTCAAGTCAAAACCCAACACTGTTCTCCTCTTAGTCAAAGACGGATAACAATAGGCAAACAGTGGAGTCATTTCTAACATGTATTTCACAGGAAATCCCCCGCTGACTGGGTTTTGAACATTTCCCCCTACAGCCCTCGATGCAGCAAGCCACCTTCTTCCATACTGTGGCAACTGCTGCACACGTGCATTCACATGCAGCACGCACATACCCAACAGAGATGCAGATAAACTGCTGAATAGATAGAGCCAGCAAGATGAAATGTAAAAAGAATTTGATTTGACTTACACACACACACACACACACACACACACACACACACACACACACACACAACCAATCACAAACATGTTTCAAACCTGTTCAAGTTGATTTTAATAGTGTACTGGAATTAACTGAAACCAGTGGCTGTCTAGAAATTCAAAATTTGAAAATTTACCGCTCTAGTAGCATATTTTTGGAAAGTTGTTGGCAGTAATGTCATGTGTATGTGATTTAATGGGCTTCAACTTGCAAAAATCATCAGTATGAGCCTTTCATTTGCTGCTGGATAAGTGACTGTGGCCCAAATAATTGCACTCTGATTGAATTCAAGTATACTTCCTGCTCATATTTCATCAATATTGTTTCCCGTGGGCATCGTTTTGTCATTCTCCTCAAAAATATACTGGGATAATTTTTTTTCTACCTCATAAGCGCACACACTGGTTCCTTTCTCCCTTGCATACAAGACTTTTCTGTTTAGACTATATTATATACACTCATACCTGTAGGAAGAATTAGAATTGCAACAGAATCCTTATTAAAATGTATTCCGTACACCCTCACACGACCCAGTGAGGTTGGACGTGACCAAATGACAGGAGATGTCCTGAGGAGGCAGAAGGCGTTCCAGTGCATGCAAGCTCAAACCTTCAACTGAGCAAGAAAATGAAAATTCATTGGCGCTTTAATTTGAAATGATACAGATTTCTTGGCTGCACATTTTCTCCTTAAAGGTTTAACATGAAATGAAGGTGACAGCACAGGTGCGGTGTCTGGAATCTGATGCATTCCTGGGAAGCTGCAGCCTCACCTGTTTTTAATTCCTCAGTTTGCCAAATCCTGCAGCACAAGACAGACACTCCCCTTCTCTGCATGTTCGCTATCACATGCATTGCAAAGACATTTCCCTGCCCGGACGGTTTGGATGGAGTTTGAATATATTCAGGACTTATTTGTTAAAGCTAAGTTAGTGTCCCACATTTAGAAACAATGACAGGTGTCTTGTGTTCACAATCATTTTTCAACCATCTTCTTGCAGCATTTTTAAATGTTATAATCAAAAAGAAAGTTTTTACCCAAGAGGACATATTATTTCATTTTAATTTAAAATTTATGCAGTGTTTTCTTTCACTCTTCACATGCCATTGCACCATTAAGCTAAGGAATATGCATCAGAGAATCAAAAAACACTTCCAAACTTCCTTGAGAAGTCTCTCACTTTCATGTATTTCATTATGTTTCCATTGCAATACATTTATCTGAAGTCAAACAAAAAACAGAAACCTCCAGTTAGTTAGCTTGTGGCAGTTGTCCCGTCAAGTGAACCAGCTTGCTCTGCCAAACAGATGAACATAGCAAACGTTACAAGTTTCTGCCAATTTGCATGATGAAAAAAGCTATGATGGGCAAATGCCCTGCTGTTGATGAAAAGGAATATGAAAAATGGTTTCTATATTTAGAATTCTAACATTTACTCACTGGGAAGCAGCTTTGGCTTCAGATTTGGGTTGAAATATAGTGGTGGATGTTTTTAAACAGCATTGTTGATTGGCAGGATAATCACCCATTGCACAAATTGTTTCCGCATCCTTAAAAGTAATTGAATAAGATATTTCAGGGAAACAAAGCAGAAAGCAAATGTTCAAAACACAAACTAAAGTCATTGCCTATTTCATGGCGATTGGTTCGTCATATTATTTGTTCGCATCAAACCGGCAGTACAGTCATTTGAGGAGGCCAAGAGTCGAGCCCAGAGAGAGCCCCACCACTATCATCAAACCGTGATTACTGCTCAGGCCATCATCACTTCAAAACTATCTACCATTGCTGCCTGGCCCCCACGCGCTCTTCCACTCACAGCAGGGAAGAGCCAACCAGACTGATTATAGCCTAAACAAGTACAGGTGCTCTCTGTGAGTGTGAGTGTGTGTGTGTGTGTGTGTGTGTTAGACAGATTATAGTGTACGCTGCAGGTGTAGTGCTGTAGCCTCCACCTCTGATTAACTCAGTGGGGGTAAAATGATTGCGAGGGCTGCATGTGGACCAGGATGAAGAGGGCTTGGAAAGGGAAATAATAGTGGAGAAGAACTCGGGACGGCTGGGGGGAGTGGGTGAAGGATTTGATGAGATTGTCCACCATTGTTTGCATGTGTGAGCTGAATTGTGCTTTTTGTACGTATATAGATGGTCTGAACCTGTTTGGCTTGCAGAATGAAGGAAAAGTACAACATTGTCGCTAATGTTGCAAAGTTTTCTATACATTTATATACCAATTGCATATAATCAGGCACATCATAGTGGAGGAATAGTAAAACTGACTACCTCAAACATGGCTAGGGCCCTTGAAAAGCTTGGCATGAGGCATTTGTTATCTTAACTGCATCTAAAGAAGAGTCTGCTCTTACCTCTTAAGGACAGAAATGGTTCAGTCCACCTGCAACTGGATTTATCTAGTCTCTTACAACAAAACTTAAGTCACATTTAGGTCCTGGTATTCAAAATTCCTCTATAATGAAGCTGTATTGTCAATATATCAATTTATCAAAGTAATAGATCAGTGCTAAATATTGCATAACTGCAATATTACATAATGCTGTAATAGTTCTGTCTTATGTTGTGTGAGTGATAAATAACCAAACTCAATAAATATGAAGGAATCCATGATCTCTCGTTGAGGAATAATTTCTTGAATGTGGTAAGATTCTGTTATTTTCATCACATTTTATTAGCAGTTACCTTAATAATTACCACTACAGTTTTATGTGTATATTTGCTGACATGATTATTAGTTAAATAATTCAAAAGATGTGTGAGAATAATGGTTGAAAGTGGGAAAGTAACCACATTATGTCTAAGGTTCAGATTAGGTGCTGAATATGATACATTATTGATGTTTATTTTAGAGTGAGTATTTTAGCAAACCTACCTTTGTTTCATTATAGCATTTTCACAGAGGCAGAACATGATGGAGTGACTAGAACTTTATAAGAGATTTTCAGTTACTCTGACTCCGTAAAACCATCATCGTAGAACTTGGCAGTTTCCATTACAGCTTGACAGATTTTCTCTGAAGTTTGAAAACATTGCCTCAGATTTTTCTCAAATCCTTTTGGTCCACAGCCTCATAGCCCAGCAAGGAAAATCCAAGGCAACAAGTTAAGCCTCACAGGCAATTAGATTTCATTAAGTCTTACTCAGTGATTATTGAACTACAATGGCCTATGATTGTCAGAATGGAATTGTTGCAACCTAGAGAATCATGGCCAAAGTAATCAAAGTTCTGGTGTTTTGCAATGTTAAGGGAATTAGGGGATATTTTGTACGTGTCTGTACACAAATGCCTCAAGAAGCATTCCAGATTCAAAGCATGTAATTGGGGATCTTTTTTTCCTACTTTACAGCTTGACCACAAACTCAGCCTTTCTCTAAGGGTGCTCAGTTCAGGTTCACTTCACACGTTCATGTTATCTCTACCCAAGACTCGCTGACATGGCCCTTCCTATTCTCATTTGGGAAGTCTTCATAGTGCATCTGTCCGCTTCTCAGTGTCCCTGGCCTCTCCTTGGCCTCCATCTCTTCCCGTTTCCTTGCATCAGCTCCATTTCTGTATCTCCGTATCTGTGAGAACTCAAGTCGTTCACCCGCTCTAGCCTGAGCCGAGGGATCGATGAGTGACTGGGCCTCTTACTGTAATCACTGACCCATTCCCAAGCCACCACTTGGCCCCTGACCTCCTTTTCCTCAGCCCTGAGCATGGAGCTTTATTTCTGCAGAGCCAGGTCCAAGAGGTCGTAATGATTCCAGTTCACTTGGGTTACAACCCCTGAGCCACCTCAAACTTCAAAAGTCATGGCAGATTTTGCACCCGTTATTCACAGTTGGCATAACCTCTAGCCAGGTTAGCAAAGTGCATAGTCCATTATAGGTAAATTATAGGGGTAAATTATGATTAAAAAGTGTGGCTGAAATACAGGCCAACGCTTAACTGTCTGTGGTAGTTTTACAGTTTTTTTTCCAACTGACAAGCTTTTTAAAGTATCCTTGGCATTTATTTCTCTGAGAGCCTCCAGTATCTAGGCTATGTACCTGAGAGTGCGTTGATAAATCATAACTTAGGTAGTCCAGATATCTGTCTCCATGGCAACTCTCAACCCTTGTGCATAGAATCTGCAGCATGCATAACATTGCGTGATTTTCTGTGTCTAAGGTTAACAATATTTAACATCTTTCTATAACACCTGATATTGGTAGGTTGAAAAATTAAATAATGTCCTAGTTCAAGTAAATAAATACATTTTACAGGCAAGACTAATGTGTACTTACTTGCATTCTGTGAGCCACCGGACCTAGCTGTGTTTCTGGCTTGGCAATCCAATTTGTCAGGTGAAGACCCTTTGGGCTATGGAGGTTTATGTTTGCTCATGTCCAAGGATGCTTGACTAAAACATCCATTGCTGATGACCTGATTTAGTCAGATGGCACACAAAAGAGTCGAGCTAATTAAGTGTAAGGCAATGAGGTTAATGCTGTCACACTACTCTTTACTTATTTGCAAAGCGCTGTGACACTGAATAACAACATCAGCTAGGCTGTCATGTTTGAGGAACAGGTTTTGTGCATAATGTGGGAGGCTGATGGGGTCATTATTTACAATAATAGCACTCTCCCTGAGAATTTGAATACCTAATCTATCATCTTGGAATCATGTACACAGAGTAATTTAGTTCTCAGTGTCTGCTGCTGTTTCTCTGCCATAGTGAGAGGGAGCTGATGGCAGTATGATGCAAAACCCTACAGCCTATAGAACATACATTTACAAAGGGATGTTGACACTCTCTATAGCCCTCATGCTATTTTCACATGTAGTGAATCATTAAATTACAGCGTGGGACGTGAAGAGATTCCCACAGATGTGCATAGTCATATGTACAAATCTCCCGTGTATGCTTATCTTGCGCTTCTGTCTGCATGTGATCAGGCAGCACGTCTACGGCTGCTGGTGCATATGTGTGCGAAGCATTCTGTATGAGCCTTTAATCATCCACGCAGCCGCTCATTGGCTGTTGCATATGATGTAATCCACCTCAAAATATGTGCTGAGAAAGCAGATTGACTTTACTGACTTTGCAGGAAACTGTCACCTCTGGAAACCCTGGCAGACTGGTGATAATTATATTAGGCATATTCCATCTTTAAAATGCCGTAATCTACACCGAGTACAAAAGAAAACGCCAAAGCAATAAAATGGCCGAGACTAACAGTGGAAGTTTACATTGAGGGAAGAGCAGACATCTAATATTTTCTAAACATGAATACACATTTGTCATTTTGACATCATATTTATCACAAACAACCTCATTATCAGGAGGAGCTTTGCAAACTGAAATGCTTGCTACACTAAGTAGCAGCACATCTAAAACCAGATATTTTTTAGAGTTGAGATACTGATACTAAAGACTAATTTACAGAAGTGGAAATTAACTGCATTTCAAGTATATTTCAAGGTACTTGTACTTCCATTTGTGTACTACATTTCAAAGCGATTTTATTATTTGCACTTTTTACTCCACTAGATTTATCTGATGGTTGTAGCTAATTTGCAGATAAAGAGTTTCAGTTCAGCATAAGATAACTTTTAAACCTGAGACATATTGCTAAAAAAGGAGGTTTTTCTCCAAAATCTTATGTCTCCAATTGTGGGTTGTGAAATAATAAAAATGCCTAATTTTAGGCATTTTTATTATTGCACAAAGGACGTTCCATTTCCAATTTTGGGAATTTTCCTATTGGATTTCTCATTACTTATACATTAAAGTGTATCAGGACTAGAACCAGTGCATGTACTATGTGTTAATGTATCAGTAATTCAACACTCTGACATGGAGAATTCTTCCAAATTAATCAAACTTGAGTACATTTTGCTATGAAAACTTTACTTTTACTTAAGTAGAATTCTGAATGCTGGACTTTGATCTGAGAATTTTTCCATCACTCCTAATTTACTACTAAAACTGATCTAATCTGCAATACATGTCACACTGACACATGAGAATGTCTGTTTTATGAAATTATAAATAATTGAAACAATAGACATTGTACGCTTGGTGGAAGACTCTGTTTTCAGTTCCAGCCATGTGAGGCTCTGTTTAGCTCCTATTATCCACTGGGCTTGTGTGTCACTGCACATTAGCATCAAGAGTGCCCAGAGGCCTTCACCCATAGGTGAGTCAGAGTCAAAGCCGCCATTTGTTGCTATGGCGCTACGGCACAGTTAGATATTTTTGCGCTTGTCTCTTTTGTGTATCATCTGCCTCTTTTTTCTCTATTTATCTCCTTTCAGTGCCTCTTTTCATCTCTTCCCCACGTTCTTATAAATAAGTCATGTAATTGCAAATGGCAGACAGCGTTCTTTGCGTTGCAGCACATACATTTTAAAATATTTTTGGTTGAAGAGTGCAACAAGCAGCAAACACAATAGAAAGGACATAAAGAGAATGGATGCTGAAATGGACGGCTAAAACCAGCTATTGTTTATTCTCCAAGGAGCTGTGCTAAGAGGTTGCGTTAGGTGCTTAAAAAGAGATATATCCCGGTGTATTCTGTAAATAATAAATAATGAATTAATTGCATCCTTTCTTCTGGGGTCCTTTGCTTTGAAGCAGGGCGGGCTTTGAAAACTTCAGCATCAGAGAGAATTTTGCCAGGTAGCTGCCTAATTACACTTCCAAGGCCTCCAACTCTATTAGATTTTAGTTTAACTATCAAAAGCTGATGAATGCCCTTTGAGGCACGTATGTCCTTTAAAAAAACAGCAGCAGGGATTAATAGGACTTTTGTCTACCATAGTGTTACCATCGAGCCTATGCTTATACTGTACAAGGACAGCGAAGTCAGGGTATTTTTATGTATACGTCTTTAGGCGAGGTACGACATTGTTATCTCCTGAAGATTAGATGTGGATAATTTAGTGCTATTGCCAAAATGTGGATGAGAAGATGCAGGTTGCACATGCAGGATTCATATCCCAGTATCTCACATCACAAGGAATCAAATTTTACAAACGTCTCTACAGCATTTATAGATTCCATGCTTCTATCAGAGCACTCACCATTTTCTTTCTATCTGCACTTTCCTGTTACGCCATCATAGCCCTTAATATTTCACTCATTGGACGATTATTCAAAACACAAATTACAGAAACAGCTTCTTTGTCTCAAGCATGAAATTATAATCAGAAAATTCATGGTGTCCTCTCTGAATAATCAAGAGTTTTTAAGTGGCAGATTTGTCAACATGACAACTAGACTGAATTATAAATTTTGGTATTCAAACACAGTTCAGATGGCTCCTGAGGAGCGAAGGTCTTTATGAGACATCACCATCTCCAATTATGTCTGTGTAATACTGTGTCAAGACACATGTCTTTCAGAAAAAATGAGAATAACCATGGAGGTTTTCATAAAATTTCAAATAACAAGAAGGCTTGCAATCAAATACAATGAATATAATGTGACAATCTTATGTAATTACATGTGGATGACTCATTTGTGTGGTTTTGTTCATCTCTAAGACAAAATTACTCGTTCGGTGAAAGAGACCATCGTGTTTAGTAAGTTGAGAGAAGCATACAGTGTTGTTGACGAAGTGAGAGCAAGCTTTCGGAGGTCAGGGGAAGGATTTGTAAACCGGGATGCTGCATTGAAATGTGCTTGCAGAAACACATTCACTAGTTTGCAAAAACTTTCAACATTTACACATGAATGTAGATGCATGTGGCATATAGAGAAAAATATGCACACATACCCGGCATCACATTAGAGAGAGCACAGCATGTCTGCTTGCAAGTAAATGAACTAGCAAATATCTCAGCATGCACATATCAATGTTAAGTGTCTCTCTTCAACACAAAAAGTTAACTTACGCCTCCTGACTGTCACAAACAGACAAGAGCAGCATCTGTAAACTCAGTCTGAGCCAAAGAAAAAAGAATTTTATACTGGTGCCAGACATTCCATTAATGCTATCAAGCATTCATGACTTTCTTTCGACATTGCCTTGTCTGAGTCATGCCAATGCAGCTGATACCAATTGGGTGTGTTTAATGTCCCAGCGGTTAAGACTTGAAGTGTAAACAGATTCGCTCACACCATCTGTTTCTTTATGATCCCTGCTATGATTGTGTCTAACCTCTTAATGGCGTCTCTCAAGAGATGACTCGGAAACCAGGGCTTTACGCTTTAAAGAACCACAACCGCTGTACCATAAAAAGCTTAAATTGTCTCCTATAACACCGACCCGGGCTTGTTGGTTCATCTCGTAAGTGGTAATTGATGAGAAAAAGGACAACATGTAAGCATCTTAGTTATCATTATGAGGGATTGTTGTGACTAAATCTGGACTCTGTCATCAAATAATGATGCAAAGTGTTAACAGACCGCATCTAATTGTCAGTATTGTCATAATGTCTTGCCCTCTACGTCTTTTTTTTTTTCTTTTAGCACACAGATCTCCCGGATCTCCCCACCACCCTCTGAACCACTAAGACATTCATTGTTAAATCCATCCTTTAAGAGCATTAGTTAGAGAGGATCCCTATTATGAAACACACACCCCCACCACCTCCCATTTCTCCCTAGCAAGTGCAAGTTTTTAGCAGGGCGGNAAACACACACCCCCACCACCTCCCATTTCTCCCTAGCAAGTGCAAGTTTTTAGCAGGGCGGTGGGATAAAAGTCTCCTGTAATCTCTCACCCTTTCCGGAGGTGCTGCGTTAAATAGGTTAGCAATGAGTTGGCATTTTAGAGTGCAGAAACAGGAGACAGTAAAAGCCCTCACCAGTATCCTACATATTAAGATTTGATTCCTTTGGAGTGAGGTTTATTGAGATAACGAAGAGGAAGCGCTGCAGGGTGGGGCCAGAAGAGCTGCATATTTAGGGTGCTGCTGATTATCACATATCAAACGGATTGGCAGCACACAAGGAGCATGACAGCATGTGCAAATGTGTGCGGGTGTGCATGAGTGTGCTTAGGTAATATTTGTTTTCATCTCTAAGGGGTTTAGCAGCTTGTATGGCTCAACCATGACAGACAGGACCCAAGTGGTTTTCCCAGTGTGCTGCTGATCCCGTCACATCAAGATGAAATGTTGATAGTGCAGCAATCGGGAAGTCGAACGCTGTTTGGTTGGCACGCTCCTTACAGGCAGCTCTGTTCATTGATTTGTGCTTGGGTTTTTAAGGGTTTGGATTTCCTAACGATTCACCTGCGGTTCTTTTTCTGCTTGACCAGAAGGAGCGTACCCTTGGGATGTTACTGTATGCTATATTGGTCTATCTATTTGGCCTCTCTGCTGCAGTGAGGTCAAGACACTCCTGGTCACCATGAAAGACACGATTTTGGTCTGGAACCCCACAGTAAGGCCAGCAGACGCAGTGGGCATCATAGAATTTTAGATGAACCAAGAATTAGATCCGGACTGGTGTTACCGATTAAATTTGATGGTTGCTAAAACAAAACTTTTTCATCACAATTGCTCCAGACAGAAATCTTCATCTGTCCACCATCTTTATTAGCCTTTTGCAAACTTTGAGGTATCCAGCAGTCATAAAATTGAAAGGTTCAAACAGAAAAGTGTGACTACCTTTCATAAAAGACAGCTTTTGTGGTTTAATAGTGACAGATATGACATCCGTGCTAAAAGAGGAACGAGGTATCTGGGAGATGGGAGGCTGAGTGACAAGACTGCAAAAGCTGTCTGATAATTACATCTGACTTCTTCAACAAACACAAAGAAGACAAGGTGTTGAGTGGGAGAATAATGGCAGAGGACGTCAAAGCATTAGTGGCAGTTCTGCAACTTTGTATACGAAGTGCTTTGCTATCGCTGTTATCAGACCACTGTGTCATTCATACAATGTGAGCCCATTAACAGCTAGTCTAAAGGAAGCAAAGCTGCCTGATTGTAGGTGAATAATATTCACTTTTGACATCAAGGTAATGATACATGAATACTTTGTTCTCATCCAAAGAGTAATGATCCTGTTGTACACAGTAGCCAGATAGCCCTTTTTTTTTAAGTTGACACAACCTCCATTGGAGAGCAAAAAGGGTTTTTTTTTTTTTTTTTTTTTTTTTGAGCCATTAGCCGAGAGAAAAACAGTCTGATATCAGACTGTCTGGTTTCGTAATGGTTTGCCACCACAGGGACATGGTTTTGTTCATTGGAAATCTTAAACAAAGCACAAGGTCTTTTGGCCCTGTCTGATTTGGGAGTGGGTAGAGCGGGATTGACTATTATCTCGTGGGGGCTGCCGCTGAAGAGCATCGGGAGGCTGCAGCCAGACCCCAGGTGCACTGTCGTACACAGAGGAAATTGAGCAAACAGGAGATAAGTGAGATGGAGGGCTGTCTCTCTCTGTGTAGGGCTGCATCACAGAACCATCCCTCACGATTAGGTTTCCACTCCTCTCTGCTCCTCGTCTCTGCTTCCCAGCCTGCTCTCCTCTCCTCTGCTATCGTACAACATAAACATCAGTGAAACATCAGACCAGACCAAGTGTTTGGTGAAGGACGTCTCAGGAGACTGGTTCTTTTAGATTCTCCTGCTATACATAACATCAAAGTGGATACTGCAGAGATCAGCCTAATCAAAAGCTAGCATGAGCTATTATGCTGTGCAATATATACTATAAATATGACATATTGACATGAGTGGAGGTGGGTGGCAGTGACAAGCGTGGAAAGTGAACACATTCACAGTCAGTGCAGCAGCTTGAGATGGAACAGCCCGATGTGAGTGAATAAGCAGACAATGCTCAGACAATACTGGGTCAATGCCAACGATGGCAGTACAGAAATATGCGAGACGCAAATCACAGTGTGAGACGAGTCGCTGGCCTCCACCATCTAGTCTTGCACACGACTGAGGTGATGATCATTAGAGTGAAGACATAAACATGCACAGTATCCATGTCACACATATGGAATTCACGCAAATCACCTGTCTGTCACCACCCACCCGAACGACAGGAGAGCGACAGGGACACAGGATGAGGGAAGATGCGTGGTGGTCATGACCCCTGCTTATGAGGCTGCTGGAACAAAGCGGTCATGACAGGCTCCAGATGTGGAAAGGCCTAAGGGGCCTGAGCACATACGTCTCTACCATCACACCAGACCCCCCAGAGCGGGTACGACGAGGAAATGGGTGGTCGCCGCTGGCTGGAATACATCACTTAAATGAAGAGGAAGCGTGGCGGTTAAATGCCTCAGAACACATTTTAGGAGGAAATGATGGGAAAATGTGGAGGCAGTTAATGGCATGTGTGTGTGTGTGTGTGTGTGTGTGTGTGTGTGGGCATATACGTGTGTTGTTTTTTGTGGCTGCAGAAAAACAGGAGATGATGAAATGAGTTGTGAAGAAAGAGTCTGTTGAGTTATCTAAATAAAAACTAGCAGCATACCTATTGAAATGCATGAAGACAGATTTTCATCGAGAACTCTGTCCTTACTTGCAAACTAACTCCTTAGAGGTCATACCTCCACCAAGGCTGAATAAGGCTAAACAACACGTGACTTGTTCTAATAAATACTGGCCTCAAGAAAGAAACACTATAATAAACATAATCTTTTTCTAGGTTGATTGATTGATTGACATATGTCAAAGCTGACTGCACGCTGCTGAATCAGCATCATCTATCAACCTATATCTATTTGTTACTGTGCAGCAATGTGCCTCCAGCCCAAAGATATGTTGTTCCTTATCTGGACCTGCACAAAATTGCATCTATTGATAGTTTGTCATGGAATATGTCAGATTTTTCTTTTTTTTGTTTTGTTTTGTTTTTTGTTGTTTTTTGACATTGGTGTATTACTTGTGAAGAAATTGACAAAAATACCAGAAAAATGCTTTTTTTTTTTTTTTTTTNTTTTTTTTTTTTTTTTTTGCAATGTTAGAAAATCATCTTTAAAAATTGGATCTGCCCCTCGATCTCATTCTATGTTCTTCTAAAATTGTTTTGAAATTTCTTGCTGTGCCTGAAAATTTGTCATACATACAGTCCATAAATGTACATTCATTTAAATCATGAAATTACTACAAAATTCAAAACATTGGCAAAATCTCAGATTTCATCCACCAAAACCCTTGTTTTGGTTAAATTACTTTCACAGGGATAAGGTAAATATTGCTTTAGATATGAAGCAAAATGTCAAATTGGTTAATTTTCAAAACAAATAGAAGAATTGCTTGTATAAGACTCAAGATGGTAGAAAGCAATTGTAGTGTGAAAAACTATTTCAGAAATAGTCTTCATTGTGTTAAGTTGTATAATAAAGCCAGATAGACAACATAATTTCTGCTAGGTTTCAACTTCTAAAAGTCTCTGAAAATTTCAAAGCATGAATGGCTGAAATTGTTGCTATAGCTGGAAAGAAAGAAAGAAAGAAAGAAAGAAAGAAAGAAAGGATGGCTGGCTGACTGGCTAGCTAGCTCTTTGGGTGCGGTCACCAAAAACATGGTCCTGTAAATGGAATGGGATGTCTTGTGTGTGTGTGTCTTGTGTATGTGTGTGTTTGTTTCTATTTGCTGTTTACACACACAGTCCTGGAGTGCATGTAGACTTAACATCTCATTTTAGCTGTACGTTAAATGCAGTGGGGTTGTAATTGTATGTTATAGGTTTGATAGTTATCATTACCTCCCTTTCGCTATAAATTCACACTTTTCCTTCCCTGGCAACCATTAACTTGTCTTGGTTGTGTGTGTGTGGGGGTGACGTCGCGAAAAAGCTGAACAAGTGGGAGGCTACTCTGTCTGCGCGGACACGTGTAGTGTGATGACAGGCTGTCGATATGCTCATTATAGTGCTCGTATGTGTGGTTGCGTGTCCATATGTCAGACCGCATCAGTGTGACAGTGTTGGCTGAAATTTACCATATTCTCAACCATGCAGCAGCTACTGTATCACATGTGCCTTCATAGTCTTACATCATCCCGTTCCTGGCCGGCCCCTGACCCACATAACGACGCACCATCCAAAGAAAAACATCTGCAGCTGGAGGAGGGAGGCGGAGTGCATCAACAACCTCACTCTTCCAAAGAAATCTCTCTCTTCCATCCTCGTTTCATCTGTCTCTGTCCATCTGTCTGTACAATAGCACAGGCAGGATTTATTTGTCCCCGCAACTTGTTATACCCATAATATACTGGATTTATCTTCATTAGCCATTGGCTAACGTGAGCTCAGGCAGAGAAAAAAAGCCTCCTGTCACAGGCAAAGATATCGTCCCATAGATTCTCCCAGGAACTGACCTTTCCTGTAGCCATTGCAGCTGGGGGGGGAGTTATCGAGGAGACACCTGGCCCTCAATTATTGAGTGAATCTTTCTAAACACTCAGGTTTATTGTTCTGTTGCTGTGTTCAATTAGGTGCAACTAAATTTTTCCAGTGTTTTCTACAGAGGTTTGAATGATAAGAGCCAGTAGCATCCTGGTGTGTAAATGATTCATCGGTAGTTCAGTAATATTCAGAGCATATTCTTTATTCATGAGAGTGATATAGCTGGAAATTCTAACTGTACTAATAATTCCAGAAGAATCTTTGAATGAAGGTGGGTGTGACTGAAAGACACATGATACGTATGTCTAAACGTGAAAGGCTCTGTGTGCATCCTTTTATGAGGGGATCTGGGGTCGTGCATGTTCTTGTGCTGAGTTTGTGTCTGACTTCTGTGAACAGAGTGGCAACCCACCCACCTGCTATGATAGCCCGAGCAGCTTATCCCTCATTACATGTTGTTTGTAATGAGGGCGATTACTGGAAGGCTTATCTAAACCACAAACAACTGTTTACTGTCACTATACTAAAGTCAATCAGCTCCAGGACTTAGACTGAGCCAAACAAATACCTATGAATCTGTGGTTTATTCCTTCATCTATTATCATACACAGACATACTGTACACCTAGCCTTCAGCTGAAAATATTATGCCTATGAGTGTGTGTGTGTGTGTGTGTGCATAAGTGTGTGCAAGAGACATCGAAATAGTAGATAAGGTAGAAGTGAGAATTTTTCTTTTTGTAAATTTTGTCTTATCCTAATATTAATGTTCCCTTTCCCAGTTGTTGAATGAAATTGAGAGCAAGGTTAAAGCATGACGACTGGGAGGAAAAACAGATAAAGGAGCCATACAGCGATGGGTTTATTTTCCTTTTCATTTAGTCCCAAGTGATTTCACTTCTCCAGTCGATGCTGGATAATGAATAAAGAAACACACATAATGTGTATTTGTTTCGTTTAAATTGGTGCACATTGGACAGCCTTACCATATCTTTAAGTGAGGGAAAAAAAAATCCCTAAACTTTCTCCTGGTAATGTAGGCTTTATTACAGTAAATAAAACACTCCCTTGTTTTATGTCTGCCAAAGCTGACGTTTTATAAAGTTTCACTTATATGCAGTTTGCAGCCATTTTTCAGGACAAATACCCAGCGTGGTTCAGTGTTGGTGTGAAGCAAAAAGTGCATCTCCTGAGAGAGCGTTTGTTCGTGAATACTATTTACTGACATTATGAACTCTTAGCACATGCATGCAGCTTGAAATGTGTGAGAAAAATGTGATTTTTGTCTCATGCCTCACACTCCACGCTCATCTGTTTTTAAACCAAGCCATCAGTCCAATTATGGTGAGTGGAAAGTAGGGAGGAGAAGCAGAGTACCGAGTATCGGAATACAATTTATGAATCATTAAGGGGGAAAGGGCATTAATATTTCATAGACCTCAGGCCACCAACAAGTGTTGGAGAGGATCCAGTAAACTGGCGTGTGCAGACACACACACTCACACACAGACACACACGTGTGTCTATGCAAACATGGCAGCACAGACTGCATTTACTCGGTGCTGGATGAATTCATGCAAAACCGCACCATGGATCCATAATGTAAACATGCATATGATTAGCCTTACATGCATACAAAAACACATGGTAAATTTCTTCTGGAGGAATTTTAATTGCAGTCTGTGGGGGCAACACACTGGAGTATTTGAAATCACTCTGTCAGTACAGCCTTCACCCTCCTCAGTCCCTTCTTTGCATCTCCTCTAGAATGCTGCCTCCTCTTTCCCCTCAACCCTTAAGCATAATTACTCCTCTATCTACAGACAGAGTATCGCTTTCCTCTAACTAAAGAGCAGCAGGATTCTGCTTCCTCCTATCACTCTGCATCTTAGCAAGGTCTCCTCTCCTAATCACCCACTAAAAGTCTGGAACTATATCAAAGGGGATATGTGTGTGTGTGTCCGTGTGCGCGTGCATGTGCAAATGTGTATGTATTTGTACAAGCATTAGTGGGTGTGTGCACTGTGCTCATTTGCGTGTGTTCTTTGTGCACACTTTCTCTCACACACTTGGTATTGTGCGCTAGATCAAAGCCATAAACCCCTCTGGGCTTGACACACTCCAGCAAGGCTGCTGCAGCATCGGAGCTGAGCCGCAGTAATTCTGCTGATACTGTATGCTGCTATTAAAAAAAAAAAGTTGAGAGGGGNTTTTTTTTTTTTTTTTTTTTTTTTTTTTTTGCACAACAGGGGATCACAGATTTCTCATTGTTCTGCGGACGGAGGAGGCACTGGTGGTGTGTGTGTGTGTATGGACGGGTTGAGAGAGACAGCAAAGGTGGTTGGGAAGAAGAAATTGATATGTGTTCAGTTATAGATCTCACCTCTCATCCTCCTTTGCTGAAAGATCTCTCTGGGTGGATTCTGTTCCTGACTGGCAGGCCTCAGTCTGTCATGATAGGCAAGAACACCTCCAGGACCATCACCTGAGCACTGGCGCCCCCCCAAGCCTGCGTGCTCAGCCCACTGCTGACCCACGACTGCACGTCACAGCATGGGACAAACCATATCATCAAGTTTGCAGATGACACGGCGGTGGTGAGGCTCATCAGCAACAACGATGAGTCGGCATACAGAGCAGAGGTGAGGCAACTGATAGACTGTTGTGAAGAGAACAATCTGTCTCTCAATGTTGAAAAAAGAAAAGAGATGATTGTGGACTTCAGGAGGATTCCTGAGCCACCCTCCACTGAACATCCTCTCTGCTGTGGAGAGAGCAAGCGTGCACAACGCGGCGGACCTCACCTGGACCACCAACACCACCTCCATCATCAAGAAGGCCCAGAGGTATCACTTCCTACGTAGGCTGAAAAGGGCCAGCCTGCCTTCATCCAGGTTCCTCTCCCAGCCATCACAGACATCTTCCACAAACACACTCTCTGCTGTTCCACCTCCATTGTGGCTGACCCCTCCCACCTCCCACCCCTCTCATGGACCATTCACCACCCTACCCTTTGGCAGAAGGTACCAGAGCATACGAACCGCCACCTCCAGACTATCGAACAGTTTCTTCCCCTTTGGGAAACATGTATACTGACACACTAACACAATCTCTCACAACACATACACACACACACACACACACCTCCATTTGAGACCACACTTGCACGTTATCTGAACCTTAAACTCTTGCACATGCTAAAATGCACAAACCCCACTTTATGGAACTTTATGGAATTGCAAACTCTTTGCACAGACTTTTATTCTTACTTCAGTATAGTAAACATGTTCTTTGCACTATTCTCTGTCTACGCTCTTTGTCTTGTTACTGTACTTCTTGGTACATGCACTATGTTAAATGTAGCACCAGGAGGTCCTGGAGAAACAGCATTTCATCCTGCCTGTGTGCTTGAATATGGATGGTTTGACAATAAAGCTCTGATTGATTGACTGGTTAGTTGGTTAAAGGACGTCAGCATTTCTAGAGAGGCTGGATCTTGTTGGTCACTGTCTACAGAGAGCTCTGCTGTCTAGTGCTAAGCCCATGAAAATAAAATAAAACAAGTCAGAGCAGCTACAGCACACGCTCCGTGGGGAATGCAATAGCTGAACAGAATGTACAACAAGGCCCAGACGTAGTTAGATTTCACAGAGAAAGTGTGAATGTATTTCCCCCTCCCCCCCATCTCTGGCTATGTGCTTTCAGCTCTTTGCTGTCTTTTACAGAGAATATAAGCTACGCGTTTTGCTGAAGGGGTGAGCAGACACACACACGCTTTGCATCCACATGAGTGTGGATGCAAAGTTGTGGAATTTAAAGCTCACTTTTTTCGATTTTCACCAGAGCTTCAGGTGAAAATGCAAAGAAGCTGTCAAAGTTCCTTAAAGTAAGTAAAAATGCATTTATGCTGCCCAACTATTGTAACACAATTTCCACTTGTTTTTTTTTTCTATTATTTCCATCTGGATGTTTTCCTCCATCCATCTATCATTTGACTGTGGGCCTTTGTAAGTTCTGACCCACCAGAAGGTCATTCTGGTTTTGGCAGCTCATCTTGGAAAGTGGTAGAAGGTGTTGAAGAGAAGCCGTACTGGGATTTAACAACACCATGACATTGAAGGTGTCATATTTTGGGAATTTAAAGGGCCTTTTTAGTTTTTGCTGTGCACTCTCTCTCTCCTCTCTTTGTTACTTATCCACAGAGAACTGGGGTTTTGGAAGGAGGACTTTGGCAGGGGCCTCTGTGGGAAGACAGGTGATGGCTGTATAGAAAGAGGGAACGGCTGTTTCAGTCTCTCTCTCCTCTTTCTTAAGACTTGCCAACTTTAGTGTGGCAGCATGATGAATAATGGAGTGAATCGTGACCTTTGCAGTGTGGGTTCAGGTCTCCTCTGGCTTCCTTGTGATCTGATGAGTGCTTTTGATCCAACCCTCACAAGCATATTGAGAGACCCAGAGAAGTAAAAAGCCTTTGATTCACTACTGTACACAATCTGCCACTGTGATCCAAAAATGACAATATTTACCTTTAAATCTGCAAAAAGAAGAATATCTCAGCTGCTATTACAGACAAAGGGAAAACAGAAATCTATAAAGTTTTTGCTTTAGCTGTCACTGTGATGCCCACACATTCTAATATAACTTGGAACAAAGTCTGTTTGTTTTTTGCACCTCTAAATTGTTGGCATGGAGCAAAATTGACAGCCTTACACGTCTAAGTGAGGTGTTATAGCTGCATAATGTGAACATAACCTCAGAAGTCTCACACTTGCGTCTAGTCTTTTAGTTTAATATTCTAAACTGTATGCCTTTGTTCCCAAAGCCTCCTTGAAGACGTGATGATGTGGTGATAATCTGTGTTTCTGTGGAGGATTTGTACTGTTCAGTGTCCTGGTCCCAGTCTTCAGCCTCCATCATTTAACTGACCTCCACCTCAAATCTCTCCCATGCATTTTTTCCTTACCTTTGCCCTGGGGAGGCCTCTCGCAGGGGAGACTTAAATAACATGCTCACACTTCAGGGAAAGGAAGAGGTGACAGAGGGAAAGCGAAAAGATAGGGCGTGGGATCAGGCCTGTCTCACTGGGCCTATACTGCGAGATGATACCCTGATTAAAATGAGATGTGGAATCAGAAAACATTGCTCACACAAAATGCACATCACCTTAGTCCCGAGGTCCTGAGATATGGGAGATCATAAAAAAATCACGAGGAGTTGATCCTCAGTGATGTCAGGAGCATAGCGAGGGAAGGTGTGAGAGAGGGAAGGGGAAAAGAGAGAGTATAGCGAAAGATGGAGAGAAGTCGTTTAAAGTGTTCCTGCCAAGTGGAGTGTGAACTAAGGTGAGGAGAGTTGCAAGAGGGAGAGAGGAGCGGAGGAGAAGTGTGGGGAGAGGACTTGGGGAGTCCCTCGTTTGGAGAGAACGGGGAAGCTCCATCATTCAGGAGAACTCACTGAACCCACGCTGATTTTTATAACACAGCAGTTGGAGCAAGTTAAGAACAACCCCAAGTTATGGATAGGCCAAATAAAAGGTTCACACTCCTTTATTACCTAAGAAATCAAGTTGGTGATATTACATCTCACCACTTTTTTTATTATTGCTAAAATACTTTCTCAAGAAAACTGCACTTAATGTGATTCTGTGGGGAAAAAAACAACAAAATAAAACAAAAAAGCACCAGATTTTGGAACCTGTCTGAAAACAGGTGATGTAACAGCCCCTCAAGGACTATTTGTGCTCCCACATTGCCAAGGGTGTTAACAACCTGTGGAAAGGAAAGATTAATTATTTTGATGCAGATGGGTTTATTCTCTCCCACTCTCCATTTTAAGCAGAGAGAGGAAAGCAAGAGTGTCAAAGTGAGGTGGTTACAACCTGAGTTATTCTTCTTCCAAAACTGTACCACATAATCAGCTTTAGTGGCATAAGTCAGAATAGTGCAGGCAGAGAGAGCAGTGTTTCTTCAGTCAAACTATGATAATAAACTTTCACTGATGATGAAATGAGGCAGTAACAACTTTACTTTTGCAAACAAAACCCACAACAATAAGAATGCCAGTTGTCAACAAATAAAGCCTAAATAATAATCTCGAGATTCAAGAGCAAATAAGCTGATATTACTTTTTTTAAATTCAAAGGTGTTTTCTTATCCATGACATCCAGACAAATCTGAAAAACATACTTTCCATGCTTAGTACTGGTGAAAATAATGTCCTGGTTAGGCCTAAAATATCTAGAAGTGGATTTGGCTACATTAGCTACACAGCTATTTCACCTGTTGCATCAGTGATATCAAGGAAAGATAATGTAAGCAATTTTTTGATCACGCACAATGCAAACTAATAAAACAGCTGGAAAAAGCCATAAAAAGAGGCAGGTCAGCACCCTGAAATGCATTAAAAAGTAAGCTAATGTAACATTAGCTTACCTTTAGCTAATGTAACATTACCTTAGATTTTTATGTAATGCAGCATTAGCTAATACAACAAGAGCGAGGATTGATGAATGTAGCAGTTATCAGTACGAAAATGTGCAGGGTTAATGTGGGTATACAAACATAAATTTTTCCCAGAAGTTCACTACAAGTCGGTTTTAGCATTAATGTCAGCCATCCTTCTAGCTACAAGCATTATACTAAAGCCAGACAGGAAACAACAATTTAGTTAAAACAGACTGAATCCAGCTTTAGCTCCTGAACCCTCGTGCTGTTCTGCAGCAGAGAGCACATGTACGTTAATACCAAGTCAGCAAGAATGACGTGGAGTGAGCAGCTCTGTTCATTTACCCAGACTTCACGACGGAAAACCATATTTACGAAGGAGAATGAGTCCTCAATTAATGCATGTGTGACTGCAGTGCACAGTGAAATAAGTTAAAATTTATCTACAAACAGAGCCAAGATCATCTGTAACCTGTAATCTGTAGTGACAGCATGTACACATCAAAGATTCTGCCTTATGCCCTATTCATATGGGACTATTATGACCCCAGGACATCATGGGATTTTGTAATATTTGCAGAGTCATCTGGGATCTTAATTCTGAGCAAAGCAAAAATTCCACCACAAATTACCAAAGGTGGGACAAAGTCATTTCTTGGATGTTGCAGGTAGGTTTCAATCCTAGAAACAAGTCCAAAGTCAACTTCCAAATCAAGACACGACTTGCGCTTCTCTATCCTGCACCTTTCTTGTGCATCTTTCCTGGTTGGTTACTATGAAGGCTGCAGCAGGATATGTAGATCTGAGTTTTGATATTGTGTTTATCTCAGGTGTATGTATGCACATGAAACACAGATGTTGCAGGCAGATCAATTATTGCAATTTCTAACAACAAAAGGCATTTACAGAATCGATTTTAGTCAATTTATCAAGTGACATCACTTCGCTAAAGGATTTGTCTGATTTTCTTTGTGCTCCAAAGGGGATGATTCATGCTTTCTGAGTATTACCATATTATTTAATAGATCATCAAGTTAAGGCTATTGAATTGAGGCTAACCAACCTTAGGTCCAACTAAAGCAACTGGCCCATGGTGTGTGATTAGGGGTCATTATAGATTTGAAAAGATTTCATATTATCTGTCATATCAGAATAAGTCAAAAATTAAATTAAAATTAGGGGCCAAAATTAACACGGGAAGAGAGCACTGACAAACCAGGCTGACACACACACACACACACACACACACACACACACCATCTATGAATGAGATCAAAGCCCTGATGGAGATGAGCAGAGTGCCCAATAACTATTTCCGCCCCTGAGTAAATGAGCAGCAATTTCCCGTGTTGTTGTTGCTCCTGATGAGTCCCGTGTGATCATGTTCAAATGCAGGAAAATGGAGGGAGCAAATGGAGTTGAGGAGAAAGGATTGCTTTCATATCTCCGTCACATCACTCACAGTTGAAGCCTTCGTCCGCTGAACATCACCCTGTGACAGATGCTGGTAGCTGCTGAATAACACACCAGTGATCTGGTTGTGAGCACGCAATGGAAATGCGTGCGGTGACAATGAAAGACATGATTTGGAGAAGTTTCCTTCAGCTCTCCCTCACACTAACTACAGCACAAACTGCTAATTTCAAGACACACCTTTCTTGAGAATTTCAGTACAAGAAAGGAATGTCATTGCTGTTAATTTGGTAAACTAATTGGTGCTAACAATTAGATTCCGTGCTGCTTATTCCCTTTTTCTCCAGTGTGAAAGTCTAATTTATAAGCCAGATGCCAAATCCAAGCAATCCTTTTGCCAATGTAAAACCAGACCTCAGATGTGTAAGGGGGAGGGGGAAAAAAAAGAAAAGTCAAATTCATTGCACAGTGGTATGGTGGCAATCTTCTGAATCGATATCCATAACTGTTAAAAAAAAATGTCAAATCTGTGTTACACTTCCAAATCAGCATAATTTTAGCTACACATTGGTGGATTTAGCATGTTCTTGCTTTATTTGATGGTGTGCAGTGACTTCATAAATATGACCCCTCTCTGAAGATGTATTTTAATCCACCAAATCTAGATCAATATCTGGATCTAGGCTAAACTGCACCTGGTGATAGTCCATCATAGGATCCAAAAGTCATTTTTTCAGTAAGATCATAAAAAAAGTCTTAGTTTTTATGAAAATAGGCATAAATGTCCCCTAAATGCTTCATCCTGCAACATTAACAAAATTATGGAAAATTCTGTGTCCCAATTCTGAATTCAATCTGATAACCTCTACTAAATCAAGTCTCACCGATATAAAAAATTTAATCAAAACCCGTCTGCTACTTTTTGCGATATTCTGCTCACAAACACGGATGAAAACGTCCTTACTGCAGGTAATAACAGCTTCTAGCACTTTGAATGTGAAGTACCAAAACAAAAATCTTGTGTTTTTAAGGATGTTATGATTAATTCTGAAGCCGTTGCCTTTTTATGCTGCAGTCAGCAGCAGCACCATACGCTTCTACACCATTCCTGCTTAGCCCATCCAGCTCTTGCTCTTTGAGTTAAGATCCAAGAGAGACAATTTGTGCAGTCCATTAAGGGCTGATGAATTGGATTTAGAGCAGCGGACTGATGTGAGTGGAAGGTCTAACCACACCCCNTTTTTTTTGCAGTGTTGGTTTTGTGCTGGCTCCAACATGCAAGGCTTAGAGATCATAGCTGTATTCACGACACCTGGACGATAGAAACTTGGCATTTGACATCTACTCTGAATGGAGCTGTGCAGGGAGTAAACTGTTCAGTAAAAATGCGACAGACGCTTTCATCTGATGAGTTGATCATGATAATGACAGAGTCTCAGGAATGTGTCTGCAGACAAAGGAATTAAAAGCATGTTGCTGGTGTGATTTCTTCCAGTAGTGGAAGGCAGCTTTCATTCTTCCACCTTAGGAAGGGAAAGAAGAATAGCTTGGCACTTCTCGCTGCTTTGATCTGCAAGTTTTACATGCTGCACTAAGTTTTAGTTCAATGAATGATAAAGGGAAAAGAGAGAGTATGATTAAAGGATAGCGCTCTCTCTCTCTCACATCAGAGTCCAGATATTTTTATTTTTGAGTTTTTTCCACCACAAGAGTAGAGGAAAAAGTCTTATTACCAAACAAAATAATAATAATAATAATAATAATAATAATAATAATAATAATAATAAATATTGTACCACTCAGTAGGATACAANAATAATAATAATAATAATAATAATAATAATAATAATAATAAATATTGTACCACTCAGTAGGATACAATATTTCACACAGTGTGCATATGCCCCCCCAAAATAAAATATGCCATTATTCTGTGTTGGTTATTTTCAAACCACAGAAATCGTGGTTCAGACGTTTCCAGGTCATGTGGTGCTAATTTATTAATAAGGCTTTCTAAGTTCTTGATATTAAAATTCAGATCTCAAATTGAATTATAATACCTTTATAAAGAGCTTGATATTAATGAATTGGACATGCTTGATGAATGCTGGGTAAATTCCCTCCTGGCTCTTAAAAACTGCAGCCCAATCTGTGGTTTTAATTTTAACACAGTGAACGGTGCTTACTCATATCTGAATACCGAGGGCACTTTACTACTGTTATGGGGTAATATTACGGCCATTATTAGGTCTGTGTAGTACAACAAATACTGTAAAAATTGAGTATTATTGACATTGTTGGATGCATCTTTATTTCAAAGTATTACAGTGACAATGTATTTCACACAACAAGCCCAGGAGGTTATGTTTTCACCCATGTCTGTTTTTTTTTTTTTTNTCTGTTTTTTTTTTTTTGTTGTTGTTGTTGTTTGTTAGTTAATAGGATTACTCACTGTACCGACGTTGACAAATCTTGGTGAAAGGGTTGGGGCATGGCTGAGGGAAGACCCTGATCAATTTTGGTGTCGAGCATGATCCAGGAATTTTTAACACTAATCTTTATTTGTGTAGAATCTTTCATGCAAGCTCAAAGTGCATTTTCATTAAAAAAAAAAAAAAATCAGGGAACAAAATACAATGCAAAGAGCTGAATATTAGACATAAAACAAAAGAATCAAGTATTTTAAACTTCTGATTTAAAAGTAATTACTTTAAATGGAAACAATATATAAAGGTGCACTTCAGAAATGTTTTTGCTCTTGTACATTTAACATTTTCCGTTAGCATGGATCTTTTGTTGTCATTACATCTCAATCTGTTAAGGCTGTTAAGGTAACCTGAGTGTTTGCTCGAGGACGACACAAGAAATGTAACAACTGTATTACTGTATTGTTAGTAAGTTTTTCTTGCTAAGCTATTTTGATGACAGTGTAGAGATTTCCTATATTTAACACCACTTCTTTAGCACAGATGAAGACTGGCAGGAATGCAAGTGATTATGTAGTTAAAAGTAATACGTATACACTCACTGAAAAAAAATGTGTAGCATGAAGGTGATATGGGAGCAGTACCTTGGGAACACATTCAAGTTTTAGACAAGCCAATTAGATAGGCAGTAAAAGCGAGTCAAAAGCTTGGTTTGATGCTGTCAAAGCTGCTGTGAGTTTGATGCAGTCACCCTGGAAGTGTCTGTAGCACTCTACCAGAGACATTAAATATTAATTTCTCCACTTAGGATCCAGTGATTCAGAGAGAAAATGGCAACCATAGGGGCTGTTAATGGGATACTCATCACACTTGCTCTGGTAGGCTCTGTGCTTATCTTGCTATTTAAGATTTGCTATACTTCAGCTCAAACTGCAATTGTGTCTCTCTGTATGTCTGCAAGTGCAAGTATGTGTGTACATGCATCTGTGTGTGTGTGTGTGTGTGTTTGTGTGAGTTTTGAGTCTTTGTGTATGGTTAGCACCAATCTGAAGCTGGATTTTTATAGGGCCTGTTAAATGCCTAATATCAGGACTTGGCGCTGCGGAGCTGTCACCCACACCACAGGCAAACGCCTAATATCTCACACAGACTGTGGATTAGTTCCTGTCTGTAGCTCAGGGTGAAATGTGTAATCTCGTATCTGCGAAGTGAGTAGGGGGGGAAGAGGGAGGGGATTTTTTTTATGTCTAACCTTTTAAAAATGGATTTGCAAGTGTGACGAGATAAGGGAGATCTCAGCTCTGTGACGGGAAACAGAGAAGAAAAGGAGACAATCACAGGGTCTGTAGTGAAATTATACACTCTGTGCTTAAGATGTTGCCTTATATCTATAATCAGATCAGCATATAGAGTAAGCTTTATGTATGTTCTGTCTTGGACTGATTACGTAAAACAAACTGTTTTGACAAAGCAGCACAGCACCATGCCCCTTAAAGGTTTACACCTTTAAAAACAGCTGGATGCCATCTGTATGTAAACAAGCATTCAAGAAAGCCTCAATGTCTTGCGATAATATTATCCCAGGAAAGCACCACATGAACAGATTATGTTAAACAAGTGAAACATATTCTGGAAATTTTTTGAATAAATGAGTTGAGTTAAAAGAAATAATCTAGCACATTTAACTTGATTTCTATAGTTCATGGCAATAAATTCATGCAATAAATCAATTTTTCAAATGAAATCGGCATAAACCTACTCAGACTAGCAGACCTAGATTATGCGACTGAAATCGATTTACTCGGATATGTAAACGTAATAAGAGAAATTGCACATGTGTTTCCTCACCTGGTGAACTCCTAATCATATTCTGATTACACCAAGTATCACATATATTCTGTGAACTGCGGAATCCTATTAATTCTGTTCATATAACTCACATTATTGTCTTAATGGGAGTACAGATAAATAATCTGACTATAGCGTGCATGTAAACATATTGACAGACACGTAGAGACCCTTTATCTGCGACATCAGCTGGTGGAGCTGGGGAAGAGAGGTAAAGCTTTTCAAAAGGTTAAAGTTCTCATTGACTGGGAGAATGTCTGACTCATGAGGACCCAGTAACAGCTTCTCACTTAGCTGTTCCTGGCTCACCATTACAGCATCTCCCTGATCAAATGGATGCCATCTGTCTGGCTGGGCTTCAGCCACAGCACCAGCAAGCTGGCCGGCTGGCTCATACACACATCCTAGCTCGTTCTTTTGCATACACATAAGCTCATCCTGTCTTTCAGGCTTTCTTGTAGACACACAAACACACACATGCGTACATGAGTCCAGCCAGACAGAGTTGCAAGTGTCCAGAGGAAACCGTTGCAGGATAGAATGGTAAGTAGCAACTAGCAGGGAAAGAGATGTAACGGGAAAATGATGATTGATGGGTGATATATTCGTTGGACAGGGGATGCAAGATTGAGCAGCCAAATTTTCTCACTGGAGATGTGGCTTCCTCCTTCTGCTGGCAGCAAAGAATGAACACAATCCACACAACAACAGAAAACATGAATCCAATTGTCCTTACTTTCTTATGCAGCCACAGAGGGTGGTCAGATTGTGTCTGGTTAATCACGAGAGCGATCGCAAGATAAGAAATGTTCTGAAAGGACTTAGCATTAATATTATCAGTGTTGGACCTTATTAGTTATTTTACTATAACCTTCACACACACACACACACACACACACATATACATATATATATGGGCACCACTTTCCTCCTTAACACCACGCAATCTTGTCTTCCTAATGAAAAGGAAAGAGTTACTACTTATGAAATTTGAACTCCACCTCACTTCAGGATGAGATGGTGCGTTTATGAGCGCCTTTAAGACCATACGGCCAGTATCAACATCAGTACACCAAATCTTGAGGGAGAGAGTGAGAGAGAGAGAGAGAGAGAGAGGTACAGACACAGAGATCCCATTCTCTCCAGCATCTGTATTGGATAACATCTGTTAGGCACAACTGCAGAGGTTTTCATCTCCTCTGGCTCAGGAAAATCTCCTTTCATTGATTCAGTGCTGAAGTGGTGCTCAGGTTAATTCCAGGCATCTTGTTCTAATTCCGGCTGTGCGGTGGTAGCTGAAGCACTTATCACCCAATAGTCTGTTGACTATCTGATCCTAAGAGGATGGCCCCCATGATTAAGGAACACTTAGAACTAAAGAATCAAGTGTCATTCTCAATAACATCTTTGTCTCTTGGTTGAGATTGTTTACAGTCGGGTTAAGAAGAACCAAACGGTGATATGCAGAGATGTAATTCCAGTTATTTCTCTTAATTTGTTGGCTAAATCCTGTTTTCCCAGTGTTCCCAGAATAGGTTGTCCCCCACAGAGTCAGTCTGAAACAGGTCCAAATCAGCATATTTTAGTGAGCTCAAGCCTATTCAAACCCAAAATTTCATTTTGGTAAAGGAGTGTGCAACTCTGCACTGTCACCATCAGCAGAACACATAGAACACACACATACTGCTGTCAGTAGATCAACCACCTCACACCTTCTCTTCTGTGGTCACAAGGTAAATTTTAGATTTGCTAATTTCTCCTTTACTTCATCTGCAACCATTTTGTTATCTTATGTTAAAAATAACGTAAGCAAACCAGCTCTAAATGTCACAAAAATATGGCCCATGCATTGTTTCATTTGATCAAACCAGCTCAAACCCACAAACTAAGACAAATTGAATCTGACCTGCTGGGGATCATCTAGACTGAATCTTTTCACCAGTTGATGACATCCTTGGTGACCTTGGCTACATTTAGTCGGCCACGTACATGCAACCTTGTGGCATGTATCAGATGTATTTTGTGAATATGTAAATGCAGAATGAAACTGAATTCTCCAAGGAAATAATCTCTCGCAAACCTGTTACAAATTTCATTTTCACATTTCTGTGTCTTTTGAAGCATCTCTGACACACCAGGACAGCAGACGAGATCATTTTGTCACTGTGAAGTTTGCCCTGTAAATAACAAATAGAAAAGATGTAATAACACTGCACGTAAGGCACTGTTATTACATGCAGTGTAATAATAGTGCAGTAAAATTAATGGGTAGTGTAAACCAGAGAGAAGTAAATTGGTAAAAATCTGCAAATGACATGCTAAATCTTGTCAGAAAAGGTATGTAGACGGTGATATATGAAACAGGAAGCTGTGTAACAGTTATCAAAGAGCTCAAGACAGAAAGCTTAAAGTTGACAATATGATATCACTATCTCACCTCGGGAAATGATATGTTTCCTATTTGCTCAGATGTCATACACAAAAAGCTACACGCACAGACACACAGCTCCATAAATTCTGGCAGTCTGAATGCCACAATGTCAGGCCAGAGAGCAACTTGTCAGAAAAAAATATTTCTCAAGTAGAACTCATATTTCCTGTCTCTAATGAACCTGACTGTGAAGTTTCCATCTTCTTTGCCCACTCTTTCTTTGCTCGTCACTTACAAAATATTCCTTTACCACTCTTATGCTTTATTCCTTTACCCTCCGGTGTACATCGCCAACTACATTACACCAGTGGAACAAATAGTTATAGCTCTTTGAATATGTACCCCCTCCAGCCTGCCCCTGCTGCAGCTATGGGTGACATTTCTCATTTGTTGAGGAGCTCAGAAAAAAAAACTGATGCTGTCTGCCAGCCTGCCCCCTCATGTGAATCATCCAAAATTGTAATAACCTCACTACAGTAACAGATCCTGCCACACAGCAGCCCAGCCTGGCATGACTTCCTGACAGGAAGCATAGCTCCTCCACATCCCAACAAAGGAGCAGGAACTCTTGCTAATGCCATATTTCCTATTAAGTCTGATGCCTTCTCATGTATTGAGAGTTATTATCATCCTACCAGCATGTGAGCAGCTCCATCCTGCAATCAGACAGCAGATGAAGGTGTGGAAATATGACATGAGTGCCTGTGATAGGAAATGAATAATAACTGGTGACTATGACTAATGTGAGTGCTGAGACAGAGCGAGGTTTGTCTCTTTGTACCTGTTCGCTGCCTGAAACGCATTTAGTAAAAAAAGAGTAAGAATGTAAAGGAACATAGATGGAGGTGCAGTTCACTCCATCGGATGCACATCTCAAAACATTTCAATATTTTATTCAGGTTAAATCAGAGATTTATGCTTTGATTGGATGGAAAAGAGAAGGAGGCTCGTGTTGTAAAGTATGCAAGGATTCCATTCAGCACAACACAGAGGGAGAGGTAATGTAATACTAAAGCTAATATCCAGTAAGTGAGCCAGAGGTGCTCTTTTCTCTTTTCAGTGTAACATCACACTGCTGCTGCGCTTCTTCATCTGCTGAGAGGGAAACCAAAGCTCTTGATCCTAACAAGAACAGAGCACATTGGCTTGGCTCTAAGCAGATTTTTATTACATGCTTACCACCACTGACACATACTGGAGCCTGGAAAAAAAGATCCAAAATGGCTCATAAGAGAAGTGAAATAAAGTACCATTTATCATTACTCCAGGAAATTGTACTTACATCATTAACAATAATTAATGAAATTCAATTTTAGAAAGTCTCAGTCAGCTAAGCCTCTAAAAAGAAGTAGTCCAGTGGTTCTCAATAACACACCTCATATTTCTCATCTCTTCCAGCTCTACCATCACCTGACTGACTAAATCATGAATTGGTGCCTCCCAGATCTTGATTGGCTAACCACAGCTAGCTCAGCTAATCAGATATGAGTACAGGGAAGAGATGAAAAACAAGGAGTGCAGTGGTTCTCAATCACCAGGGTTGAAAACCACTAGAATGGTCAGCTGATCAATGGAGATGTTAGAGTCATTTTTTTAAGTTAGTTTAGGCCAGTTTATTCATGTATATCTGCAAGGGTTCCCCATGGCATGAATTTTGTTTGCTGCTCACGTTAGCAGCTGTCCACGCAGATCCGTGTGGATATCCGCACACCTCTGCAAGCACTAGAAAATCAAAATGAACACTGTGTTTGTGGAGGGGCTGTGCAAAGACATCCATCATTACCCACATTAAAATTCATCTTTAAAAAAGTACAAAGACAGACAAACTTGAGTAAACTCTTGGAGAGAAGTCGAGCAGACAGTGGGAAGAGATGAAAACGTGCGCAGGAGAAGTGGAAGTATCTGTGAGAGATTTGTAAAGGCCAAGAAAAAGCTCAAGGGAAAAAGTAGTCCGGATTTTGATTTCTTGTGCCTGTGTTTGGAACTCATCTGTGTGCACAGATTCCTAAATGTACAGAACTGGCATATATTGCTATCTGCAATTGGGTCCCTTTGGATTAAACCCTTTATTGGAAAAATATACAACATGTTATATGTAAACATTGATGTTTTCTGCTCTTACAGTCACCTTTGTCTGCACAGTATGCATGCAATAACCTGCAATTTGCTTTGCAGCCACCTATTGCATACCAGACATACCTTTACAGTTCCCCAGTATGTTACAGCATGTTCTTGGAACTAAAGAATTAAAAGAGCTTTGCACCATGATTGAACCGAAATATTCTAATAAACTACAGTATATGGGCTCACATAAAGTCATATGTCTTTAATGTGGATTCAACTTCAGAAGGACTAAAAAAATTGTATGATAAAAGATGAAGTAAGGGATTCATGTACAGTTCTAGCAGTTTGTATTTAACATAAACACCAGTCTTGCAGTTTATGGGCATCCATAAGAATGGGAAAAGATGCCAAATGATGACGTGTGGGGAGGTCAGTTCCAATAATGCTGTTATTTTGTACACATGTATGCCTTCCTCATATGTTTATTGATGGCTTCAGGGAAGAAGGCTGAACAAGTTCCTCATTTAAACTCAACTCACAAAACTTACAGAGAACAGGTCAAAAGGTCTTTTTGTTGGAACAACTCTGTAGCTCATAATATCTAAAACCTCCAGTATGTGGGATGAAAAATAAAATCCTACACAGCCTGCCTGACAACCTGAATAATGTTGCCTTGTAAATAAATATTGCCAACTTTACTTAGTTTCCACAAGACAAAGGAATATTACAACAAAACCTTGGGATCCTGCATTTATTTTCATAATGGGAGGAAGATAGAGATCAACTTCAATTTAATGTCTGCCTTAAATACAGAGATGTAACTGTGAAGTGTTTAGCCTGGCTTGGCAGGAAGAGAAGCAGGAAGGAAAACAATGGCCGAGCCAGTGTTGCTAATTCTTTTCAATGGAAAGTAGGTAAAAACTGCTCCAAAACTCGCTCAATGACATCTAGAGTTCTTCACAGTTCACGCTATTGCTAGGTGGCAATATCTTTTTTAGCCAAGTGGATCCTAGTAGATCCAGCTGTGATGATATTGGTGCATCATAATCAGCACAGAAGAAAATGTGCTTTTGAGCTGAGACAGATAGTGCAAACTGAAGTGAAGGGGAGCATTTATTTGCTGATGTGATGGAAAAGTTAAAAAAAAAAAAAAGCTGAGCATTAATTTGTGACACGTTATGCATTGTGTTGGTGTTTTCTGTGTGTGTCTGCTCAGATCAACCACATTTGGGATCAGATCTAATAGTCTTCAGGTCTATGTTTGTTGAAAATCTATTTTAAAAAAATATCAGTAAGTTAAGCCACAAATAGGTTCTCAATACCACAGTGCTGTGTATTCCCCACCTTTCCCTTCTCTACCCACACCTGATTGGCAAAATTTGGTTTTCCACTGTTTTGGATCGGGTCCATAATTCTGGAAAATGAATTTCAATGACACCACTTGCTAATTTGCATTTGTGCCACATTGCCGTGCAATGATTTGAATATCAATATGTGTGCTGGAGAGAGTTTCTGAAAATAGCTCCATGAATGCGATAAATTAAAACAAGTCAAATAATTCTCAACGCTTACAACTCTGAATTTAAGGTCTATAGGTCTGTGCACTTCTATGTGAGAATTGTCTAGAATAGAGAGAAAAAAGAAAAAAACTAATAAATTCTTGCAAATATGACAACAAATTAAGAGATATCTCTGTACTAAATACACAGATGTGGAATTGATGTTTATTCTCCTGGTGTAAACGAGCATTTCCCAAAACTGTCAGTGTGCAACCAGAAATATGTTTTGTTTTTTTTTTTTTTTTNTTTTTTTTTTTTTTTGTTTTTTTTTTTGTTGTTGTTCAGAACACACAGGGCTTGGCTTCTGGGGAGAGAGCTGACATATAGAATAGTTTACAGGTACAACAAAGAGACCGAAACGAGACCCACAGATAGATGAGCTGAGCAGCTAAAAGACAGACAAAGCGTCCTGAGAAGGAGACAGACAGTAGAGGTGAGAGAGACAGGATAAGCTCCTCTGGGTCATTAGGCTACAGACAGACACATCCAGGTGCCACCTCATCCTTCATTCTCTCACTCTCCTGGCCAACAGACCCCGAGCGGGAAAGTATGAGGGCGTCGAGCCATGTTCAGTGAAGCTGACATGTGCTGCAGATTCAGCTGCAAATGAAGATACATTGCAGGGGCATCGGATACTAATTGTTCACCTACATTTCCAACCAGTATTTCGCCATTCTTGCCACAAACAGCAGAAGTGACTGGCACATTTAATATGAAAAAGCACTGCATGGTGGCTGATGCAAATTAAAATAAGATGTCCTATCTGTTTATGTGGGTAGCTTGGCTCTGTCTAGCTCATGTGTCTCATTCTGTATGGGTTTGATGAACATTTAACTATGACATCTCACAATAACTTCCATTATTAGAGTCTGCTGTCAGATAAAGCTGTGATAAGACAATATGGCGCTGCCTTGGCGCAGCAGCCACACAGATTCATCCAGACACATCAGACAAGACAAATAGACCTCGGCTAATGCTGACAGAGCACCCCAGATGGAAAATTTAGACACAGTTTCAATCATTCGTTTGACAAGTGGGGACATATTCAAGCAAGAGGATTTCTGTTTCCTTAATTTTAAACTCTATAATCCATTTTTTTCCCCTGTCAGGGTTTGAATGAATGATTCAGTGAGCAGAACTGACACAACAAGTCACCTTGGCAGCAAATTGAATATATGCATCTTGAGTCCCACGTTATTAGGTATGTGGAAATAATTCTAAAACTCAGGGAGCAAAGATGAAGCGGGATTCTGACAACATGTGTTTTTATGTGTATGTGTGTGTGCACGCATATGAGGGGGGGAGGAAAGGGAACTTTGCTGTCAAAATACAGATTTTAACTATAAATAATTCAGAGGCTAAAATGTCAATGAACTAGACCAGAGGCAAAAGATGAAATCCCCCCNTAAAAAAAAAAAATTAAAAAAACAAACAAACAAACAAAAAAAACACTAGCTCTTGGCATTCTGCAACAACCAGCAGCATGGAAAAGACAGCAGAGGTCAACACTCAAGTTTTTGTTTGATTCTGTTGGCTGTCAGTTCCTATTGCAAATGCTGAAAACTCCTCAGTGATGATACTTTTACATCCTGAATTCATTTCAAAACAAAACAGATATGCAAACATTTGTAGAGAAACAAACATTTCTAGAAGTAAATTAGGTTTATGCTTAAAACAATCTAATTTGATTGTTGCTGGGTAAATGACTTGCTGAAGCAAAGTGAGTCCTCTGCAAACAACACTCAATGAGCAACATTCGTCCCCTGCAGTGCTTCTAAATGATGGTGCAAAGTAGCTCTGCTGCATCACAATTACCTGCTTCTGTCTCTCTCTGCCCTATTAACATAAGCAAGCCATTTTACTTCAGCGAGAAGATACTAAAGGGCTTGAGGGGCCGAGAGGTGATGGAGAAGCTGCATAAGATATTGTATGAATAAAGATGGTAATGTTTGTGATGTAGTAACTTCCTCCTGCTCTGTTTTGTATAAACAAAATGGATTTGCTGCAAGGGGCTGGAATAAATAAAAGCATAAAGAGAAACCATTTAAAATGCTGAAAATAGACTTAAGACTTCTATAAACTTTGTGATAACTGTGATCTTGTGAGTTGTGCAAGATTTGTGGTAAGTTTGATGCATGTTAGATTGTGAGCTAAATACCGTGTGATTTGTAAAGGTACAACAGGAAACAAAATTAAAATCTATGCAGACAAACATTTATAGACGGCGTCGTAGCGACAGTCAAGTTATGAGATTTTTGTCATTAATTTTGGACACTCAGGATTTTGTCACAGGAAGTTTTTGGGAAGGAGCACTAAATTAGCTGTCAATGGACATGTCTCATACTGCAATCACATCACAATTCTCTTCCGATTGTTACAGGAAAATAATGGTTGTTTTGCACTTTTGAGCCCAATAAATACTACCTGCAAACAGGATACATTACTGCCAAGCATTTCCCAAAATATAAAACCATATTTTAGAGTTTGTTTTATCCTGCCAAACACCCCAATCTTTCGAAATCAAATGTTCAGGTGATATACCCACCTTAAAATTAAGTGTTTCGCTTGCTAACACATATGTTTGCAAGAAGAAGCTATGGCTGTTTTAATTTTTCTGGTAAAAGCAGTTTTTCTTGGTATTATATTCCTTGGCAGAGAAATAAATATCTTCCGTGTTTCTCATTGTTGGCTCAGTCAAGTTAAGTTATTTAGACTAAAATAATAACAGCATATGGTTCGCTGTGATGGATTATGTATCTCCAGCATGTTTCAAGTTTCTACAGTTAGATTTTTATTGTGTACGGGAATGAAATGAAACCAATGGCAATCTGGAAGGTAGGAAAAACAATTCTAATATTTACTGCTCCAGTATTATGTTTTGGAAAATAGTTGGCAGTAACGTGCATGTATGCGGGTAGTATTTATTGGGCTGAAATGTGCAAAAACCACCTGTATTATCCTTTAATTTTCATCTGTGTCAACACAAAATCACACTATGTAGGATGACATGTATCTCAAGCTGAGTGGTTGTTCTTCTTTCTTCCTCTGCTCCTTATAAGAAAGCATTGGTTGAATGAGCCACCTGTGATAAATAGCACCTGTACACTCTGTCTGACACAATTATCTGACATCGGAAAAGAATGAGATCTAATCTACTATCATCTAATCTCAGCCAAACAGAGAGAAAATGCTTCACAGCTTCACAGTACACGCGGTGACGAGAACGACCGCTGAGTAAATACTAATGACAGAGCAGTGCTGCCACAGGTGAATCTCAATCTGTTTGCCAAGAAAGAGAAAACAAAGAGGGGAAAAGATGATAATTATTAATGTGTAACTCACTTATCGCTTTAAGTGGCAGTCAAAATCGACAGTTCCCAAACGGAAATGTATCACCGAGACGGTAAAATGAGCAGGTAGGCGGGAAAGTGCATGTCTTGCAAAAGGCAAATGACACCCGTATGAAACAGCAAGTGGCTAACCAAGGAGAAAAGTAATAGCATACACGTAATACAACGATGGCTGCACTCTCCCAGGTTAGTGGAACACCACCTTTGACTGAATCTCTGATTATGAATGAAGGTAATATAAAGAAATGGTACACAGGCCATATAAAGTGCCAATTCAACCTCCAATCCTCCCCTCCTCTCGCTGGCCATAAAAAGCAGTGTAATAGGATTCCTAAGCTTTTCCAGTGACTGCTTCCACTATCACACAGACATTTAAGTGCACTAATCCATGACAAATTGTCTCATCTGATCCATGACAAATCGTCTGAGGGCCCGATAGAGACGAAGAGATGGAGGGTGGCGGGGGAGAACAGAAGGATGGAGGGTTGTGGGAAGAGTCCAGGCGCTTGGAGAACGCTCCACGGCACCTGAATGATCACCGTTACTGCCGACTTTTTAGAAAGGTTGCTTTCATTTCCACGAAGGGCACACTGGGTGAGAGAGAGAGAGATCCCACATTGCTGATTAGCTCTCTACCTAAGACCACAGTTTTCAAAGCAGTTATAATCCCATGTGGAGGTAGATTAAAGGATTTGAAAACATCTTCAGAAAATAATGTTTCTAATTAAATTCTGTTACATTAAATTTCTGATTTTCATCAGTCTACAGATTCGTGCAGCTCGTAAAGGTGATTTTATATGATGAGCAAAACATCATGAAAAAAGCATGCTGCCAACTCACAGAAGCTGAAATGTGTGTGTCATTTTCTTATTTCATAAGCCACCATTTCTGACGTGATCCCACAATTCCTTTTCATCCACTTTACAAAAATCTGATTATAGTCGTCATCCATTCAAGTGAGTGGAATTTAATTGAATTTTGTTTCATCATCATTTCTCGAGCTAATTAGTCCCCACAGTTTAATGGGGATGTAATTTAAGCAGATTTAATGGAGGAAGAAAAACACAGCGAAGCTGTGGGGAATTGTTCCAGTGGGTAGTATGGATGGATCTACTTTTTCTGCATCTCAAAGGAAGAAACAAGCTATTGCATTTATCCTAGATTGAAGTCTAGAATGTGAACGTTTCATGTTTCTGACACACACAAGCTTCTGAGATGAGGAGTCAAAGAAATTCTGTGGAAATTAATTCCAAGTCAAAATAGTGGATGTGTGTGTTTTTTGAGCCAGTGAAGCTAATTTCTTAACTGAAGCACTGCCAGAAAAAAACCCATCAGTCTTCTGAGGCAGCCATCTGCATGGCAATGAGAAAAAGGAATCAATTCATATTTATGTATGTCTGGTTCTCAAGAATTCTCTCCATCTTCATTTACAAAAAGTCTGGATCTTGTCACGTTTTCCTCAAATCAGAAAATCCAAGATGTCAGATCTAACAGGAAAATGAAGCTTGAAAAGATGCATGAAGCTAAAATTCACCTCTACATTGTTTTAACAGGTTGTGTTTAAAATCAGATGCATTGAGTTAACAAACACATCTTTGCTTAAAGGAGCATACCAGCGATTTAACATTTTTAAGACCAATAAATATTATCCGCATACACGTTACATTACTGACAACCAACTACCAAAACGTAAAACCACATTTTGGTTTTTCCTGTTATTTTTTCAAATCCCCTAAACACTCAAAATCAAATGTTCACTCAAATTAAAATGTAATGTTTTGCTTGCTAATAAGTCTATCCGAATGTAGAAGAGACGATTTTAAATTTTCTGTAAAAGCCGTCTTTTCCTGGGACTATATTCCCTGGCAGAGACATACATTGCTTTCCATGCAGCACTGCATTGGATCACTTAAATAAAGTCACTTCGACAAAAAATTAATAGACATCTTGTTCACTGTGATGGATTACTTATCTCAAGCACGTTTCAAGCCTCTACAAGTTGATTTAAATAAAGTACTGGAATGAACTAAAACCAACAGAAAGCTGGAAGGTAGGAAATAAATTCTAAAAAAAATTACTGCTCCAGTAATATATTTTGAAAAATGGTTGTCAGTAATGTTACGTGTATTTAGGTTGTATATTGGGCGCAAAACGTACAAAATTGGCAGTATGGTCCTTTATGTAGCCAGCTCACTCCACCGTTCAAATGAAACTGTTTGACCTCATGATGTGTTGATCACAGCTAATCTGAGTAATTACGTGTTTTCTTCCACCTCAAGAGTTTTCTAGACTGAGGGAAGATTATGGCACAGTGAACAATAAGCTCATTAAAATGCTTCCAATCATGTGTGATTATTCTTTACAAGCTATTTCAAATTGATGGATTAAAGCATTAAGAGCAGCACCACTGCGTGAATTATCAGCCTTTTCAGATGATGACCCTCCGCTTTGTGCTGTCACGTGCAGGATCACAGAGCTGAGTCACATGTTCGGGTTAGATTTTGATTGCAGTGTTCTTACAAATGAACAGATGGTATCTTCTTTGAGTGGATTCAGTAGTGGTGCTGAGATGAATAAATCAATAACCTGCGATGTGCAATTAAGACTGGTTTTCTCTGTACAATCATGGTTGTACATGCAGCCAGGGGGCAATACACATTGAGAGGAAAGCGCTTAAAGACGTTTTTTTGAACACTCAACTTTGAATCCCCNCCCCCCCAAAACAAAAGGTCATTAATAGCAGTAATAATGTTTAAAAACTTAAATCTATATATGGTGAGAAATGAGCTGATCCCCACATTATCCCAGACTACGAATCAAGTCAAGTCAAGTTTATTTGTATAGACCAATATCACATACAGTACAATGTCTCAAAGAGCTTTGAGCCCACACATTAGCAGTTCCCGACCCAGCCCAAGCTCTCTAAGAAGACAAGTAAAAACTCCCTAGAACACCTTATGATATAAGGGAAATGGAAGGAACCTCAGGAGAGGCTGTTCAAAGAGAGATCTCCTCAAACGACTGGGTGTGTAATAGGAGCTGCAGAAACAGGCAAATTCCAAAGATCAAAAACAAAGAAACTTTACAAAATAATATGAATCACAAATAATCAATGATCTAGTGTCATTCTAGTCAATATGAATGAGCAAGAAAATTATTTTTCTTTTTGAGAGAACATTTTCAACACGGTTGTATATATGAAACTGCTCCTGATTCAGCAAACATCTCAGATTTCTCCTGCAATAAATCCCTGAGGTCAAGGTTTCATGGACACTTTTGATTTAATAATTTTACCTACAATTCCTGTATTAATACACAATGTCATAGCCTACTGGGGTGAGTTGGTCTTGGTGTGTTATTTTTCCTCACACTTTCCCTCTCAGGCTGCAGATCAGCCTTAATGGAGAGGCATGGTTGGCTGAGATAGGTGGCTGGGGGCTTGGAGCACCTGAGGAGAGTTTATAATTAGTCTCCATGGTGTAATTGTACTTCAGAACTGGGAAGCTGCAACGAGCTAAACTAAGTTGGAGACAACATGGATGCCTCCATGAAAACTTTTATTTTGCTTGCTCTGTAGGACCACAAGAAGCTACGTTTTAACATTTGTGATCTATTTCAAAACAGCTACTGCATGGCAGTTTAATATGTTTAACCTGTTACCATGCAGATTGATTTAAAGAAAATGCTTCTAAACATTCATTTATAGAGAAATTACTGTTTACAATGTGAGCAGCCATGTTGAAATGATGTCAATACCGAACTCGGAGTTGAAGAACCTTTCCCACATTTCTGAGTAGGAATTCTGAGTTGAGAGGCCGTTTTCTTTGATTTTCCCAGTCAGGTCAGAAATTCCGTCTTTAATAAGTCAAACACAGCATAAATGCAGGAGGAAGCTTTAGCCAGACTCCTTTTTTCTTCCCTTTTCTGCCACTTATATATGTCCCATTTTGATGTAGCTACAAACAGGAGACACACCAACAATTACGAGACAAGAAATGGTCTATTCTGAACAGTTCAGCGATTTGATGATTTTGAAAGTGGCTCAACTGGCAGCTATCACCAAGACACTGAAATTCTTCACAGCCTGACATTCACTTAACACTGAGATGTGCAGTGTTCACGTTTTAGTTTAATTCACTCAATGATTCAATTAAAACTACTTTTAATTGAATCAGTGAGTGAACTGCACCAGACATTTTTTCTCACCATATTATTAAAATCACAGTTCTGACCCAGATCTGATTAAATTCTCGTAAGATGAGAGCTGAGATACCTCTGGGTCATCTTGGTTATTAGTTCATTCTTTATCCATCACAGTTTCAAGAAAAACACTCTCCTTAATGATTTGTGACTTACCAATGTGTGTTTTAAAACTCACTGGATTAAATTAAAATGGGTAGTTAATTATGGTACATTAGTTGGTCAGTTGATTTATTTATTTTTTAATTTTTTTTTTTTTTTTTNGGGGGGCAGGAAAGCGTCCTGATATAGACGTGTCTGACAGAGAAGCCCAGTGTATTCTCCATCTCTCCATGCTTATGAACCACCGTATAATTATGTGCTCTGTGCTGAAGTGGATGTTTCCCCTCATGGGATATTGAACACTCGTCACTTTTGCAATTAGATGCCACTGTAATCTCTCTGTAACACGGTTGTCTGTTTCTGCCCACTGCCTGCCTGCACATCTCCAACTGCCACTGCAGGAAAACACATATAATTTACAATTCTTTGTCATCCTGACTGACGAAAACAAATGGACAAACAAAATGTCAGGGACGGCCTGTGCTAATGGCACGTAACATGCTTGTGGAGTTAGGTGGAACAGGAATCGTGCTGTTCTATGAGATCTGAGACTCTTAAATTGCTGTGTCAGAGTCATAATAAAGCAAAGTACCTGCCTAAGTGTTGTTGTATTCAGACTGCCCCTCTGGGTATTGTTATTTTGTGATCATGGCTATGCATACATCAGCTGAACAAGCATAAATAAAAACAGTATCAAGTACGTGTAGCTTACAATACCGTATAATACCTACTAAACACCCCAGTTTTGTAAGTTGTGGCAGCAATGCTCTGGTAAAGTGAATTGTTGCACTTTTACTGGCTTATGATGGAGTCCAATACGATGTGCTGACAAGAATGGCCTGGTTTTCTGGGTTTTTTGGTTTGTGCAGCAGCAGTCTTGGCAGTGAGCACGCTTGCTGGGCTGTGCTGGCAGGTGAGCAGAATGCAGAGCCAGGCTTGTGTGTGTCATGTCACATTCAGCTCATCTGTCAATGTAGTGGATTATTTCTTGAGAGACCAGAATTGGCTGCCCAGAATCAGGCCGCCATCAATCTTCAGCCACATGAGCAGGACACAGGGGAGGCTGTGTGAAGCAGAGGCTCATGGGAAAGAGAGAGAGAAAGCGCGGCGCCACTTCCTGAGCAGGTGACGAAGCAGTCGGGCAACTCGTTACTCAATCTCCGCCTCAGCGGTGACTACGCCGATTTGTCACCGAAACCTTCCAAATAAATAAATAAATCTGAGCTGGAAACTTTATCTCCGCAGTCACATTTCTGACATGCACTGTCAGCTCACTGTTGCAGGAGGTACATAAGCTGATTTCTCAAACATTGTTAGATGCTTGAACAGACTGGAGGATTATATCGGTACCTAGCTCAACATGACCTTCACTTCCCCTGCTCAGATATCCACGCGGCGCTGCATCGGTGGATCGTTGTCGAAGCGGGACAGATTGAGAGTTTTTGTACCTCTCAGTCTTTTTGATAACAGCCAGGCTTCATGCCACATTCCACAAACATTTATGTCGAGACAAGATTTTTCATCATCTATTTCACATTAGTAAGAATTACCAGAGACAACAATACAATAGCATAACAATATTGATGCCACATACCAGGAATTATCTTGTCATCAGGCACTTTTGCGGATAACAAATCAATAATCTCAGCAAACAGAAGCCATGTGTGGTAAGAGATAATGCTCTTTCTGTATGACATGGTTTTTATCTTTAAAAAAAAAAAAAAAACTTTTCACAATTTAATTAACCGCATTGACAGACAATGTATGGCGTGTTTTCAGAAACACCATTCGATTAGTGAAAACATAAAAGCAGATGGATTTTTCCAGGCGAGACGTCTCTTTTTGCCACGTCCTACATAGCCATATCTATTTATATCTGAGGTTCTGGCCTCTCTGAAACCAGAGAGCTTCTCAAATTATAAAATCAATTCTAATTCAAATATTCATCATAGCATTTCAATTCTGAGAGAGCAGTTCTGGTTAGATCGGTTAACGCCACTCCACGGCTGAGCAAGATTGATGTCAGCTTAATCCCCTTAAAAAAAAACATGATGTACAGTAAATTGTACAGTTGCCAAGCAGCAGGAAAAAGCGTGTTTTCTCTAAGCGCCTCATGCAGAGAGACCATTATCCCTGGGAAGCCTGCTTATTAGGATAGTAAAATATCATAACGTGTCCTGAGATTATCAACATATTAGATTGTCAGCAGCAATTATGGCTGTCATCCATCACATGATTTTTAAAGTTTACTGGTGAGTGTTTATGTTGAAGTAATCATGACTTTATTGGGCTCAGTCTAAGTACTGGCAACACCAATAGCAAGTGTCATAAATTTACCCAAGCTGCTTTTGATTACCGCTTACTGACATTATAAAACAAAAGTAAGATTATACAACCCACACTGTGTCTTCATCCTATGAGCTTGCATCCTCAGAACCCAGTACATAACCCCAGTATTCCCACAGGATCCTTGAAAATGCCACGCCGTAATAGCTACAGTGAGAAAATGGTGTGTGAGCATGTGCCTATCTGTACTTTAGTGTTGTATGCAATGTGTGTGTGTGTGTGTGTGTGTGTGTGTGTGTGTGTGTGAGAATGAGCTCATCTGTCTGAGAAGAACCATAACCATCCAATGCCTGGATGGCTCCTCTTGATCTATACAATGGATTGGGGGGGGGCTCACTCGTTTTCTTCTCCTCCTTTGGGAACAGTGCATTATTCAAGAGATGCTTACTGAGTCTTGCACTTCCTTGTACATCTTTGGCACCAAATGGCATACTACACCCCCNAAAAAAAAAAAAAAAAATGGAATCTAGCCTTTAAAAATTCATTGTCAGCACTTCCACAGCGAATGTACGCTGGCTTAAAGCCACCGATGTTGAGCGCAAGCGTGGAGAATTTCAATGGGTGGAATTTTAATATTTTGCTGCGCTTCTGTTATTGTCTTTTTGCTTGGCGATGCAACACGCAGAGGGAACCAAGCAGAAGATTGCATCAATGTTTAACAGCCGTTTGGCTTCCGGAGAGAGAACTCTGTAGGAGGGTTCAGCTTGAGATACACAATAATTGTTAGGAGCTGAAAGAAAGCCTCCGCTTCACTAACACTCGCACATACACTATAAACAACATTGGTAAGCTTTACCATAATCACAGAATTAAACCCACCTCTGTGGATACCCTCTCCTTTTGCCCCTAAGGTGCAGAAGGAAGCTTAATTGCCGAATGTTTCCAGTGAAAAAAGAAGGAAACATAATTGTCATTTC
Source organism: Lucifuga dentata (assembly GCA_014773175.1). Lineage (NCBI taxonomy): Eukaryota > Metazoa > Chordata > Actinopteri > Ophidiiformes > Bythitidae > Lucifuga > Lucifuga dentata. The sequence goes on along the minus strand of VXCM01000042.1, from coordinate 59,482 downwards.
CATCTAAGCCACAGTGATCAAAGCGGCCTCGGCTACCAGCACAGTAATAAGGATTTTTGCCTACAGCCTGTCCTACTCTTTAACAGTCTGCAGGAAAGATTCAGCACGCAGTAGTCAAAGTATTCCTGCCACACACACAGACACACAAATTCTCTCACGAGCAGATAACTCGGAGTGTTGAAAGGTGCTCCTTGTCTAACCAGGCTTCAATGTTCAAACAGCAGCCTGCAGCTCAGCCCAAGCACCAAAGACTAATAACCATATTCAGTCCATAAATAACACAAAATGTACAAGCAGAGATAGACTTGATTGTGACTAAATCTAAGTAAGGAACATGCAATTAGAGGTACAATTAGCATTTCCTCAGCGCTTATCCCATATGACTGCAAGCATGATGAATCATTCGTTACAGTACAGTACCGTGGCAAATCATTCTGACATACTGCAGCAGTCTCTTGCTGTTGCTTTCAGAAAACCAAAGCCGAGGACTGTTGCCCTGTTGTGAGGGCAGCGTCGTGCACAATAACAGTGTGCCTTAAAGCTGAAATCTGACAAAGAGGACACGTACCCAGGGTGAGAATATCGGTGCGACCAGGCCGGGCCACATGGTGCTGCTGGATGGTCTGGTAGAGTGTGGCCTGGCACAACAGCAGGAAGCCAAGGCTAATCCACATGGCCAACAACCAGGACATGGCAAGGCCGAGTCTGCAGAGGCATAATAGAAGCAGGGATACTTCATTAATATAAATATACCTATATATATATATATATATGTACAGGCCGTCCCCGAGTTACAAACGAGTTCCGTGCCCATGGCTGTTCGTAAGTTGGATTTGTTCGTAATTCAGAACAGTTACATAAGGTGCGTATCTATCTTATATATTTTACTTAGGTGCATATTTAGTGTACATATTTTACCTTTTTATGCATAAGAAACATTAATGAAACACTTCCAGATATCCTAAAACATTGTAAACATAGAGAGAGAGAGAATGTGTGTGTGTGTGTGTGGGAGGGGGGGGTTATCAAAAAAAAACATGTTAAGTTAACACTAAATCTCGCTCCTTGATGTCTTGCACGTTGGAAGAGGCATTCTTCTGTTGTTTTGACGTGTGTTGTAAAGTAGCGCGCCGTTCATTATTACGAATCGTATGTAACTCAAATTTTTAATTTAATAGGTTTAATAGGCTTGTGTTATGGTGGTTGGTTCGTAAGTACGGGTTGTTCATAAGTCGAACGTTCGTAAGTCAGGGACTGCCTCTATTTATGTGTATTATATATATATATAGATATATATATATATATCTATATATATATATAGATAGATATATATGTACATACTATGCTATGATATCAACTACTCAGTATTTTCAAGAATAAAGCTGCTAGTGTTATTTTTTGACAGAGATATGTGCAAAGGGCATTGCTGTTTTTGGTCTTCAGAGGGAATCAGAAACAGGCTTCAAGAAAGAAACCTTCAATATTTAAACACCACAAGATGCAAAATACTGATCAAACACAAGGTGAACTGTGTCAAAAAAATTCCCAAAGTTGTTGTAATATGATGAAAACCTGCACCATCCAAAAATAATAGATGAACTGTGTTAAGTCTGTAGCAAGAAGATATCTTGATCATGAACATTCCACTTCCAACAACAGCAACATGGTCGCTCTTATTAAGACCGTAAAAGATAAGATTGTATTTATAAACATGAATAACAGCGTCCTAAGAGATTCTTTCACCGGTTGCCTAATGGCTGGTGAGTACCAGCATAAGGCGACACGCCTTAGCCCTCGCTGCCGTGAATAATGAGGCTGATGTCCTTTCCAGGTGTTATTAGCACTTCTTTCCATTCAGAACCATGCTGTGAGATCTGTAAAGAAGTGACACACCTTTCCTGTAAATAGCTGTGTTCTGTTTATGCTCCATTTCTTTCCCTTTCATATTGCATAGCCACCTACATCCTATTCAGTTTAGGCTATTTATGTCCAGATGGAACAAATTGGTAGCTGAAAAACACATTTTTATTTTACTTTATCACCAAAAATCACTCAGTGCACCATCCAGCTATCAGATGCTCACGGCATTTATTTTATTTTTCACTCTTCTGCAGCGAATAATGCTTTAATGTGTCTATTGTGAATCTAATGCTGTTCTAATGTTTGATTCCACCTTCCACCAGAGAATATTCTGCTCAGTATAAACTGCAGAATCTGACACGTGAATAAGCCTGTAGGCACAAATGTTTCAATGAAAGCAGGCCTGTTCCAAGAAGTTTTGAGAAGCAGAACCACTTGCTTTCTCAGACTATTCTGTGTTTTGATGTGTCTGAGGTTACAGTGAAAGCTGCTAAACATTGGCTGTGTGCTCTATGCCCTGGCTGACATTGAGACTACTTAATATTCATTCTACAAAAAAATTAAGTATATAATTATTAACAGCGCATTGTAAATCCCCACCCCTGCTGTAAATCCACGTTAATCCCCGGTTTTGTTGAAATGTGAACTGGTCCCATGGGCATGTTTCCGCTGTTTTTTCCCTTTCTTTTTTCTTTCTTTTTTATACCGCACAATATTTCTTTTCCGGCTTCATATTCCAAAATCGTTCGTTGCACATTAACTGCGTATTGAACATCAGCCCTGTAGAGACTCTCGGTTAACGGAAGCATCCTTACCGAAACTAAAATCAGCTCTTTTAAAACAGCTGTTGAAGGAGCGCAGCGGAGATGAAACCATATGAAGAATGCACATCAACGTCGAATTAAATAATATTCAGCAACTTCGGAAAGAGAAAAATGAAGCTGTTTCCAGTGAAGAAAGCAAACTTAATCGCTGTGGGTGTTTACACGTGAAAAGAACGATAAATATTTAACCACGCCGAGCATTAAAAGCGGGTCTGTCAGGTTTGTGTTCTCCTGGATCGTTTTGAAATCCGTGCGTAAAGACGGATCCGCGCTGGAATGCGTAATTGGGAAATCGGACGTGAGGCGGTAAATGCGGCGGAGGTGGAAGCAGATAACAGCAGATAACAGATGCACCTGCAGGCGCACAACGACTGATGCACCTGCGTCCCTGATTTACCTAAATGACTCTCGTTTTGTTTCTTGCAGCTTGTGCTTATTCACTGCCTGTGGAGAAAACTTCAGCAGCGACTCCCTACATGTAGCTTTCATAACGATCGGCCACTCAAGGCAGGAATGGTTCATTTTCTAAATACATCAATTATATAATAACAGGCATAAGTGAGTCCACATTTATTTTTTTAAGTGAAAAATTTATTCTTGTTGTTCTTATGTAAACATGTTTAAACATGCTGGTCAAGGAGAGCATTATATTGTGATGCTGGGTAATCTTACTAAGATTCAAAACATGTATTTTTCCATGTTTCATCACATGCGTACACAGTCAGATATCTGCTCAGCACACATGCAGTATTTTATGGGAAATATATGTTCGACCCCCCCCATGTACCAAAAAGCATTCCTCGAAAGTCCCACGCCCTTACCTGAGCAGTATGTTCAGAAGAAAAGAAGCTCAGTCAGTATCACTGCTTGTCCAGCAGACTCACTCTTCAGTCTTAAATCCATCCATACTTTCAAGCCAGGAATTCCCACCTGAAATCCCAGTAGCAGGTAAGCTGAATGCAGCACAAAGAGACTAAAAAGCTGTTCTTTTGTCAGTATTCCCTCCCCTGGACCCCCGCTGATAGTTCTTTAAATCCTTGACAGCGCAAACAGTCACCAAAAGCAAAACACCAAGAGGTCTGTGTCACAAACTAGCCAGGATTGAAGGGATGGAAGGCTGATCATGTCACTGCTGTATCAGCCACATACATGCAGCTCTCTGTTCCTCTCCTTCCTCTGTGTCCTCTCTGTCTGTAGAAGTCCTATGCTGTGATGACAGGGAGTTAATTTAGCCCCCCACTTGTCGTCTCTTTCTCACGCATGCAGCGGAAGGCTCCAGAGGAATGACTGCCCTGTCTGCTCTTGGCTCCTTCCCCCCATTGAGAAGCTGTGCTGATAGTGTGAACCTCAGTCCTCCCTCCAGTGCTCTAAGTAGAGAGTCTGTGTCAGAGGCAGAGCGAGTGTGTGAGCGAGCGTGTGCGTCGTGTGTGTATTACAATATAGCCCAGCTGGAAAGAAAGAGAGGGAGCTGAGAGAATCAGATCACATGTCTTAAAGGAAGACTGCCCACTTCTGCATCAAGATTTCATCAGCGAATGAAGCGTGCTTTATTAACCTGCCTCCCCTTACATCCCATCAACATCAGGAAACGTGAATAGCCTTCAGCTCAGCATGAAGGTGCTTGTGTGGTTTTGTGCAGACTTTTGTGTGCATGTGTGTGTGTTGTGAGTTGGAAAGGGTGTGGAGGGAGGCTGACTGAATGTGCCTCTGTTAGTCACTGTCTTCCAGCATTTGAGAGGCGAAAATGAAATGTGCTCCAAGCAGAGCACTTTTAATAGAAGGCAGAATGTCTCACGAAAGCTCTGTAATCATGGTATTATCCCTTTCTGGCTGGTGTGTGTGCTGTTCTAGCTGCTTTTGCGGTGATGAGTGGGGATTTGTTTTTAGGGTCAGCCCCTACTGCTTGGTTCACACCTCCAAAAACAAACTTGCATCTACAGCAGCTGGCTGAAAGAGCCGGCGAGCGTCCTTCTGTCGCTTGCTTACAAAGTGAATCTGCTGGCTCTGTAGCAAAACCGTCCACTGTCTTTGGTAGGTGAGCCCATATGTGTGTGTGTGGGTGTACAGTATGCGTGTGTGTTTCCACTGTGCCTGAGCTAGGCAGATGAAAGTGATCGGTCTTGTTTGTGTGAAGTGTCTGTTCCTTTAGCACCTTCTTTCCATATGGAAGAGCTCCCCTTTAGCTCATTATACTGTTAACCAGAGATCTACATTATATGCCAGTCCCACGCACCTGCCATGGCTGTCTCACTCCCAGCCTGACATTTCACAGAAAATGAACCCTGTCTCCTCACAACAACAGATGATGGGGCTAAATAAACTGACAGGTACAGAAGTGCATAGACATATTAACATGACGTATGATACATGCAGATGAACTTTATGTAGGTGGAGTGAGTGCAGTTTCCATTGTCTCAAAGAGCTTTGGTCTGCAAGACAAATTCTACATTTCCTGATTTTCCTGCCTTCCAGACTGTCACTGCTTTCAGTTTATTCCATTATGCTATTAAATCAACTTGCAGAGGCTTGAAAAGTGTTTGAGATAAATAATCCATCACAACGAAGACTATGTCTATTAAGTTTTTTTTTTTGTTTTTTTGTTTTTTTTTGTATGACTTTATTTCACCAGTCCAACGCGGAGCTTTTTGGAAGAAAATACCCTCCAGGAAATATAGTCCCAGGAGAAGACGGCTTTTAAAAAAACATCATCCCTTCTACATTAGGCATCAGCTAACGGGGATTCAGTTTAAATAAACAATAAATGTGTTAGTAGGCAAAACATTAAATTTTAAGGTGGGTGTATCACCTGAACATTTGATTTTGAAAGATTAGGAGATTTAGCAAAATAACNTTTTTTTTTTTTTTTTTTTTGTTTTGTTTTGGAAATTGGTTGTCCATAATGTAACATGTAAGCGGGTAGTATTTATTGAGCTTAAACATCAAAATGGTCCTTAACCGTGACTGAAGGAAAGATGTTATGTGGGAGTAACTCCTGGATGCGTTTTAAGCCATTTGTCTTTGCATTATTGCATTTGGACAGTGTCCTTTGTATTCACATAGATCTGTAATAAACTAATGGGGATGCAGTTATGAATCGTGAAGCTGCCATCTGGATCTCTGGTGGGTAAAGCACGCCACATGTTAAGTGACCAGATTCACATTAAGCAGGAACTGCAGAGTAATTACCGAATTGATTAGTGTTTCTCTGTTGCCAAGCTGCATTCACACAAAATGGCTTGATTAGCAATAAATGGTCTTATTTATATTTGTACATATTTGTTGACATTTCCGTCTTAAGAAGCATTAATTGCATGCATGTTTGAATTTCATTTTGTTTTCAGCGTGTAATGTCTTTATGATCTATCCCATTGGACTGAGATAAAGGCGTGAAATGAAACGGCCCCAAACAAGCCTCAGAGGGGAAATTAAGACTGAAGGCATCCAATTACTACATGTTCCTTACAGCATTATACAAATACCAACACAAGGCTCCCATTTGAGTTTTTTGTTTTTTCCCTTTGTTAATTTGTTGCAGTCTCTTATTTTTCATTCTATATGAGTCTGAACTGTGTAGAGAGACTGGACACGGACACAATTTCACAGTAATTCTGGTTTGTTGTTGTGGTGCGAGTCTTCTCTGTTTCCCTTCTCGTGGGCTTCCATCATTTCCAAACAGCTGTCGCCACAGCCTTTGCCAAGTCCAAACCACAACCGACCAATCACTGGCCAGCTCTGTGTTTGGATCTGGGCAGCCCTGCTTAACAGCAGTGTCTGCCAGTATGTCTTTCTCTCTGTCTGTCTCTCTCATTCTATCATTGTCTTTCTGTTTGTCCTCCTGGCTAATAAAAGTTTTCTCTTTCAGCAACCAGCAATATGCACCCCCTAGCAGTACCAAAATACACATTTAAAACCCTGCAGCAGCCTCCTGCCATCCTTTAAAAAAAACACACTCTTGTCCAGTATTATTCTTCCATACTTCTCTACATTTCTCACTGGAGCAAAGCAATTTTTTTTTTTTTTTTTCATCTGATGGGGGGAATTCGACATGTTAGTACTCCACAGACCTCACTCTATAAAACAGAGAGAGAAAGGTAGTTACACAGAGAGACAGAGATGGAGAGAGAGAGAGAAAGTAAAAAAAAAGAAAAAAGAAAAAATAAGAAGATTAAGGCGAGAGAGAAACTACATTTATGAATAAGTAGTGGCAAGACGTGATCTGTGGTGGATAGTGATGGGATGAAGATGATTAATGAAACGAAGGAGCTAGATCTATAGTAATAATTTATTTCACATTTTGTCAGAGCACCCTTTTTCAGCTATTGCTCACAGGTGTTCATTACTGAGGAGTTTGGCTTAGAGGATATTGCCAATTTGTACCAGCGAAATTTTAAAGTGTAAAAGTTAAAGCTTGTGGACACAGAGTTGCAGATCCAACAAAGGACATTTTCAGTCACAATGTTGGAACTTTAATGATTCTTACTGTCATTTTCCAAATTACATTTTTATTTTCATCAAGAGGCAAATTCAAGTCGGTTAATCAGGAAGACACTGCACTCATCTGTATCAAGAGTGATTTTATTCAATAGTGTTAGATTAATGAAAAGAAATAAAAGCTGTGTTATTTCAGTAGTTATGTAATATATACAGTATATCTTTAAATCTTAGGTGAGATTTTTCACACAACTCCCACAATCACTGTTTTTCTTTGCAGACAATATTTCCTTGATGTGTCCAGTTTAGTACATCTGTGGTTGATTTCAGTTTAAATGTGGGTGGTGGTAAACCACCGATGAAATCTCAAACACCTCCTGAAGGGTTACATTCAAACAAGAAACTGTTATAACATCAGCCTTTGGTTCCAAACAGTGTATTGGTTCATCATTAACTAACATTAGCTATCATGTGTAGGCTAAAGTTGCGATGTATTTTTTTTTTTTTTTTNTTTTTTTTTTTTTTTTTGTATTTTTGTATTTAAAATTGACTGTGGAGAGGACATTAGGATGTATTAAATAAAACAATGTTTTCAAGGAAAAAAATGTTAAGCTGGGTTAATTATCACTTTCAGGGTGTTTTAAAACCCTGAAAACAGTCTGTTTGCTCTGATCTGAATCAGGGAATAAATTATTCTAATTTTGCATTGGTTTGGCTCTCAGTTAAAATGCAGTTGAACCAAAATCTAACAGCAAAAGTCATGTGAAAACACTTGCTCTGCTCACTGGTCAGAAGTGTTGAGTGGTGGTAACAAATAATCTAAACAGGAAAAAGTTTACAGTGCCTACATAAAAGAACAAAGGAATTAGGATTTTTTTTAGTCAGTCATTATTTGGTCACTGTACCAAGAAAACTATGGTAGCAGAAGGTGAATTTGACTTTAAGACAATGAGAAGGAAAACTACATGCATGTAGCTTCACATTATGTAAGAAGACTTGCTGCCTCCAGATGGCTGAACAGGAGAACAGAGCGCATACTGAGCACATACAACCACACGCTAACCTTCAACATGTTCATCTGAAGACGTGTTAGGCAAGTTGGATCTGTTTCGACTTGGCTATGTCGGAGGATATCTGACAAGCATCTAACATAAAACAAACTTTATCGCAGTTGTACTAAAGCATTAACCACACATAACCCTCTGCACTTCTAGATCAGTCAATTGTAGTTGGTTTGGGATGAGTGCAGATCATGTTTACACTACAAACAAACAGTTCCACAGCTGAATTGGAATTAAACTGTGGAATAACAATTGAACCAAGACCTCCCCCCTCTTGGTGGTCTTGGTGCATACTTGAGTTTGATTGCTGTGTTCACTTTTACCCAAACAAATAAAGAGGGAAATGCTCCAGGGTCTAAAACAAATGCTTAAAATGAACCAGGTGTGAAAACACCCTTTGACAGACTGGACGAGCAGCAGATGACATTTTTCTGGCTGTATTTGGTTTCTGCTCCTCACAGCTGCAGTGATACAGATGTAATAAATCTGATGTGGAGACGGAAATGACGAGGCGCTCAAATTTTCCATTACAGCAGTAGATACATTTATCTTATGGATATGCAGAGAAAACCCCAGTATCATATTTCAGCTTTTCAGAAAGACATAAAAGAAACCCTCTACGGGAAAATGCATTGAGAAATGAAAGCTAGTGGAACAGGACTTCAAGTTCATGGGAGGAATCTTAGCTCTTTACTGGCAGCTTTTAAAACACTGATGTTACCCCACTTTGCTTCTCAGCAAAATGTTTGTCATAACTCAGTTAAAGTTGTTATTTCAATTAAAAGTGCATGGACTCAATCAACTTTGGAGCAGGTTGTGAAATAAATGCCCGTAGGTGTAGTTTTGTCTACATAAGATTTAGCATTTCATCACAAAGAGACAGGATAATATTTGGCCATTCTGAGAATAAACAGAAGCACATAAAGTCAATGTAAGAAAAAATATGGTGAAAAGTGGTGTTCGGCAGATAGCTATGACACCTACAAGGACAGATTTATAAGCTACTCATATGCTGTAGGTACAGTATGTACCTACAGCATATGATGTATAACCTTTCCATATAACCATATAACCTTTCCAGCATACATAATTACAAAAGAATGGACCAACGCTCAGTTGTGACCTCTGGTGTTAGCCAGAGTTAACATTAAAGACTTATTTTGGCATACTGTACTTTTCTTTGTTTTCCAGACCCATAACTGTCTGCCATTGCAATTAATAAAATCATGGCTACATTAAAAAAAAAAAAAAAAAAAAAAAAAAAATCAAAGTCATCTCAGAGACTTTGTAGGAGTCTCAAAAATTAAATCAAGTGACTTTTTCCTGTATCTGGAACAGGCACTTCTGAACTGTGGAGTACCACAAGGTTCTATCCTAGGTCCCCTGTTATGTATTATTACAGTATGCTAAAACTTTCACTTTCAGAAGATACAGTTTGACTTTATTGAAAAATTGCTGGGCTGATATTAAACATTGGATGTCTAATAACTTCAGTAAAGATATATCAACCATGAACATTTAATTGGTATTTTGGCTTACAAACCCATCTGACATCATCAATCAAATGGGTAACTGAGCATCTTACAATAAGCCTAGTGCCAAATTTGATGATTAGATTAAGGGAAAGGTTTGGAGTCCATCTTGGCATAACACTTACTACCCAAATTTACAATGCAAGAAATCCTTTCTCCTCTCATTACTACTTGTGAAGTGTTTCCATAGTGCGAGTTCATTGTAAAAACCTGTCAGACCAAAATCCATTCTAAGAAAGCTTTCCCTGGTTCAGCCAGAGCTAATATGAGGCTTTAGCCAAATAAGTGGGTATTTTTCCAAAATTATTTTTTAGTATAAAATTTCTTCCAAGGACTGTGTTTTTTCTGTGCCACAGCAGAGCGATGTTGTTTCCATATGTAGGCTCTGTTGCCAGAACTGGCATGCTACACAGTTGTTACATAGAAACAGAAAAGTACCCAAGGACAGAGATCACCAAACAGCCATTACACATGGAGTGACTCAGAAACCTTGTGTATTTAATGTTGGATTTGAGAACTGTGAAGTTTGGCCTCCATTTCTTAGAGTTTCACAAGAGAGGGAACACTCACAGCCAGTACAGAGAGGGAAAGCTTACTGCAACCAATATTTTTTCCAACATGCATATGGGTAGTGAGTATTATCGTAAAAAAGAGGGTTATTCATGTTTTTATATTTTCCAGAATTGATTACTACAACTCTGCGTTTGCTTGCCTCAGTGGGGAAGCTTACTCTCATCTTCAGCTCCTCTGAATGCCGCAGCCAGACTCATAACTAGAACAAAGAAGAGATATCGCATAAAGCCCACTTTAGCTTCTATGCATCGGCTTCCTGCTGATTTTAGAATTTATTTTAAGATTTTACTTATAATTTTGAAAGCACTTCTTGGTCTAGTCCAGCATTTGTGAGTGTGATTTGTGAGTGTGCTCATATGTGTACACACTTAATCTTGCATTCTGTGACAAAGTTGTGAGTTTACTATTAAGGCTCTCCAACATCTGTGGTGAAACTTGCTTTGCCACCTTGGTAATGTCCTTTAAATCTCTACTAGCAAGTAATTTCTATAAACTTTTTTAAATAATCTGAAGCCCTTTTGGAAAGAGCCATGGGTTTAAAATAATGATGTGTCCTTATCAATGTCACAGTGCTCCTGAATTGTCCAAACCAAGTTTGTCTTATGTTAGATGTTCCTCAGATATTTGCTACTTAAAACCATTAAACGCAACATGCTACAACCTTTAAACAATAATCACTGCTGAAGTCTTTATTTTATCTCTGCCGACAGGAGACATAAAAATATTAACACATTTTTCATCATTTTCCACGTGTTTAATAAGAATGAGCTATCATTACGGCTTTATATGAGGGAGTGCACCCCCTACCATAGTTAGGGACCGTCATGAAGTCTCATATAGTTGTGCAACCTAACTATGTTTTGCATCAAGACCTATACGTTTCTTTCACTTTCACTTGTTGGCACAAAACTTTTTTACTTTGAGAAGACCACCCCATCACACTACGAGAAAACATTTTCTTTTTCTTTTTTTTTTTTTTTTTTTTTAAATAATCCTACTGGGCAGTTTATGCATTTGTGTATAAATCTATATAACATTTTACTTAGAAATCTATATACAGGCAGTCCCTGACTTACGAACATCCAACTTACAAACAACCCGTACTTACGAACCGACCGCCATAAAGCCTATTAAATTAAAAATTCAAGTTACATACAATGATTCATAATAATGAATGGTGCGCTACTTTACGATGCACGTCAAAACATTTCGCGTAATCAGCAGTGCAGAGTTAGTACATTTTTATTATTATTATGTACTGTATTATTATTATTATTATTATTATTATTATTATTATTATTATTATTATTATTATTATTATCATTATTGCTGTACTGTATTATTATGTTTACACTGTTTTAGGGTATCTGAAAGTGTTTCTTTAATGTTTCTTATGCATAGAGAGGTAAAATATATACGCTAGATACGCACCTTACGTAACTGTTCCGACTTACGTACAAATCCGACTTACGAACAGCCGTGGGAACAGAGCTCGTTCGTAACCTGGGGACTGCCTGTATACTATAACTTTTTGCTATAAATCTGTACAACTTCTTCTATTACATATAATTTCTTATATTAGCCTAATTTGAGTGGATAAATGGGAAAAGTGTAGTTTGTGGGGTTCACCCTGATGTATTAGTAATAAATACTGTAAGATTTTTTAAAAAATCTTACAGTATTTATTTATTTAGTAATTTTATTTAAAAAAAAAAAAGCTAACCTGAAATTCTGCAGCTCTGTTCTCTTTCAGTCTGTTGATTACATGACTCAGGAGTTTCTTGCAGTAATAAAATAGTTCATTCATCACACAGCAACGTTCAAATGTGAATCTTCTTTAAACTATCATACATACAGGCAATGCCCGACTTATGAACGTCTGACTTACGAACAATCTGTATTTACGAACCGACCGCCATAAAGCCTATTAAATTAAAAATTTGAATTACATAGAATGATTCATAATAATGAACGGCGCACTACTTTACGATGCCTCTTCCGACGTGCAAGACGTCAATAGGAGTGAGAGTAAGTGTTAACCTACATGTTTTTTTTTTTTTTTTTTTTATATCCCCACACACATATTATTATGTTTACAATGTTTTAGGACATCTGGAAGTGTTTCCTTAATGTTTCTTATGCATAGAAAAGTAAAATATATACGCTAGATACGCACCTTACGTAACTGTTTCAACTTACGTACAAATCCGACTTACGAACAGTCGTGGGAACAGAACTTGTTCGTAACCCGGGGACTGCCTGTACATCATAGTTCATGTCCTGTTCAACTAACTAAATGGAAGTTCAAACAATGTTTTAAGTACCATAATAGTGGAAGTTCATTATGGAGGCTTAATTAGTCTCCGTCACACACCAGTTCATTGTTGCATTACCTGCAGGAAACACAAGCAGGTAGTTGATCAGGAGATCAGACCGGAGGAAAAGCAGAAAACTAAAAATATCCCCACCTAAGTTAAAATCAAACCTATGCCCTCAGCTAGAGATATTTAATTTTGGCTTTATTTAAAGTATTACCTCACTGCCTAATGTATAGTCTTACTGCTATACAGATAAAAGTTCTTATCATTATTACACCGCTGTAGTTTCCTCCTGTTTATTAATGTGTATGTTTCAGATAATTTTTTTTTACCTATGGCATCTTTGCACTCAGGCTTATTAAAAGTGCTTTCTTTAAATGCTTTTTTTTAAAATGTGTTTTTGGAAAAGCTCAAAGGTGTGTTATTAAAGAGTCTGTGCGCTCCTGCATCTCTACGTAAACTCCCAGGGAATATTACTGGCCACATATTCAATCATATAGGTAGCAGTGAAAATAAGTTGTGGGGGTTTTTGTGTTTGAAGTAGGTCAGAATTTCTGTTCTGGTAATGCACTGGGACTCAGAGTCTCAGCAGGGGACGTTTTCTCTCCCTTGCCGCTTGAGTATGGAGGAGTAATTGAGCGCTAGATGACTCTACTCCTGGAGACGATGGCAGCAATGGAAATGTCCCTTCACAGGCCAATAAAAATGTCTCCTCCTGCTTGCTGTAATTGGAACAGGGACAGTGGGGTTGGGTTCTGGCCCGAGGAGACCACCTGTGGAAATGCTTTGCTCAATAGACCACTATTAAACTGATGAGACGGGACTCGCAGAAAAAAAAAAGAGTGAAGCTGATGAGAAGAAGACAGAGAGAGCAGCAGCTTTTCAGATGGCATGGTAGTAGATATGTAATTGCTACAAGGAGTACTCAGTATACAGTCAGGTGGTATTGTAAGTGAATCTAGGAGTCAGACAGTACTTTATTGTCCCACCAGGCTGGGCATGGGGGAAACAGTTTCCCAGCATGCACTGGGGCAACAATTCTTGTGTTAAAAAGTAAGTCTTGTGTTATTCAATGTTGAAGGAAATGACATAAAAACCTAAGACAACGTTGCATTGTTCATTTTGCCATTTTTCTCATGTTCTTGCGTTATGAATGGCATGCATGTGAGGAAAGTAGCTGGAGCAGTGTTATGCAAAACATGACAGTAGTGCTCCAATTAAGGAAATAATGCAAGTAAGATGTTTAAATGGACAGAATGAATAAGATTTTACAGTTTGCCAAATATACTTGAAGTATGAGGAGACTCTGCCAGGTGAGAAAATGCATACTCATATTAATGCTGATTTCAATCTAATTATGGTGTTTACATGATGTTTGGGGAAAAAAAATTAAATGCCTTAATATGAGTATAATTGAAATTAAGCATGCATTTAAATGTACTGATTGTTAGCACTTGCTATCCAGGTAGTAGAGCTTGGGAATGACTTTATTGATGAAGGTTTGGTGCATGAGTTGTCATTGTTTTCAGTTTATATATATATTTTTTCAGCTAATAAAGTGTCATCTGTCTAAAGAGAAACTTGGAAAATATAAGAGAATTCAAGGTGCTGTTATTAGCACTTATTACCAGATTTGGCTTCAATAACCACTGTTGAGTTACATTGTCTTTCTATAACAAAACATTGCATTATTTTCATTTCACAACACAAATGTTTGTAACCCAAAATCCTGGATAGTATCAGGAAACAAACAATGAACTGAGTGCTTATTAATAACTAGTTACCAAGTATTCCCTGAATATTTTTGTGTCTCATCATGTAATATAGCATGTAGTACTTAATTTACTAAATCATGATTTCTACAGCATTAATTATATAAAGCACTACTTATTCAGCAATTATTTACACAAACATCTTGGCACTAATTATTGCACATTGGTTCATTATTGTATTTAACAGTTTGAACTCAGGTAACATATGAATATGATTCTGCCTTATTCAGTATTCAGGCTACCTCACACCTTATCATGAAGTGTTACAATATGCCAGTTGGATTAGGACTCAGCACTTTGAGATGTAGATGCAGAATGACAGAATTAGTGAGCGGGAGTAGAGAGCCTCAGAGCCATCGCTAACTTGTTTAAACTAGGATCTCACTGTATTCGCCTGTGACGTTATAGAGGAATGGGCTTTATACTATCCAGACCTCTGCCAAAGGGCATGATCCCTTTCAGTATGACTCACTCTTCATTTGGCTCATCCTATAAACATACAGATCACAGAAAGAGAGCTGATTCAATTCCCTGCACATAGGGTTACTGAATGTGGGCGCAAATACATTGTAATGTAAGTGAGAGAGAGAGAGAGAGAGAGAGAGAGAGAGAGAGAAACAAGAGATAGAGAAGATAGAATGCAGAGAGAGAGGCAGGCAACAGATGGAGCAAGACAGGTAAGGCATTCACACTCAAGCCCCATTCAAACATTCATCTAGCTTCTCTCTTCCACTGCATTCATGCTGCACAGCCAATTCCCGGGCGATAAGCCAGCTGTGTGCTTCTCAAGGTAAGGCAGTGAATAGAACGGTAAAATCTTTGGCTGATGCTGAAGAGAGACAGAGTCTACACAGTGGCCGGCCTGACCTTCCTTACGCCAGCTTTACTTCAGCAAGGGAGGAAGGTTTCATAAAGGGATTATTTCGCTCGTTCACCTTTAACCTGTTTGGATGCCTTCCATAACAACTCAAGCTGCCTGTCCATCACTCAACGAGAAGCAGAAATAGAGGGAGATAAGAGAGGAGATGGTTTCAACCTGTGGAGAGGGATTAAACCCTCTGATGTTATGCTGTGCAGAGAGGAGGAGATAAAACGGGGGATTGGACAACTGAGTTGTAAAATGCTGCCATTTGTACCGGTGACTCAGCGGGTCGAGGTGATATGAAGGAACTGAATTGACCTTTTTCATGAGTTGTGAGACAAGGGTATTAAACATTTTCCCTATGCTGACAATTATGACCTGTCAAAAAATGGTGGTGGAAGCCCAGAGGAAAAACTCAGCTGCTGAATGCAAAATGCCCGGAGTTCTAATCACAATGGAGGTGAATTTTCCAGGAGCTCCACTTGCCAGGGAATTCAGACAGACTTCTAACCTTTCATTAAAACAGGATTCAGACCTTTTACTTAAGTAAATGTAGGGATATCATCATGGAGAAATATATGTAAAACCAAGTCAAAGGTGTGGACATGAGACATGAGGAGACATGGACGTGGACTTCTGGTTTCCTCCCACATAATAAAAAGCCCAAAAACAATTACGTTAGGTCACCTGGAAACTCCAAATTGCCTGTAGATGTGAATGTGAGTGTATGAGGGTGGTCAGCCCTGTGATAGACTAGTGACCTTTGTCAGGTTTACTGGGATATCATGATTCTGCACAGGATAAGAGGGTATAGAGCAGGGTTCCCCAACTAGTTTTCCCCAAGGGCCAAATTCTGTCCCAACCCAATGTTTTTCTCTCATTTGGTAATAACAACGGAAAACAATTTTCCGATTTTTATTTATTTTTAAATGTAACCCTTCACAACCGGAGCGGCCCAGCACTGGCACTTCTGTTGTAGCGTTTGCAGTGTTTTATAATCACCATTTCTTAATAAAATGGAGATATATGAATATTTATGGAATGTTTAGATTCCCTGAACAAAATGAGCCTAAGCATGACATTTTATGACCATGCAATCCCGAGATAAATGTAACTAACACACAAGATAGCCTCCGAGCTAAAACCTAGCTTCTTTGCTTCTCGATGATGTAACTTCTGAGGGCAGTCTAAATTTTAAAATCCCTCTCTGTGATTCGATAGTAGACTAGTAGAGGATTTGATTGATGGGTCAGTGGTCCTATCAGCTTTTACATAGCCATGGCAACAGGCACGTGTTCCCCGTGTGTAATATGTGCGTAATATTCCACTGACAGACTGGAGACCATGTGCTCGTTCCTATGTAGCATTCACAATGTTTTATAATCGCCATTTTTCAATAAAATGGACTTATATGAATATCTATGGAAAGCTTAGCTTCTTCTGAACAAAATGAGCCCAAGCATGACATTTTATGNTTATATGAATATCTATGGAAAGCTTAGCTTCTTCTGAACAAAATGAGCCCAAGCATGACATTTTATGACCACGCAATCCTGAGATAAGAGCGACTAAATACAAGAATTTGTATTTTTATTTATTTATTTATTTATTTTTTTGGAGAAGTCATCTGAGGGCCTGATAAATAGGACCCGCAGGCCACATTTGGCCCACAGGCCGCCAGTTGGGGATCCCTGGTATAGAGGATGGATGGATGGATGGGATCTACTAAAGAAGGAAAGGAAGTAAAAAATGAAATAAATCAGCCAAAAACAAAGGGAAGGGGGAGAAAGTGAAGTGCCTAATAAAGTAAGCAAGGACAAAGGGAAAGAGGGAAAAATAAGCAGATAAATACAGAAAAAAAAAGGAAATAAGAATGAATGTAGAAGTAAGGATATAGAAGGAAGTGAGGTAAGGACAGAAGGTATATAATTATAAAGATAAATCCAAATGAAGTCCAATACTTCCTCTGAAAAAGTACAAAAGTCACCCAAAACGGAAATACTCAAAGTACAAGTACCTGAAAATCATGCTTGAGTGAATATACTCAGGATCTGAGTGTGAAAGAAATATGTCCTCTCATCCTTGTCAGTCAGGTGGAAAGTAAAGCAAGTGAAAATGTGTCATAGATCTATCATCATATATTAAATCACAGCGATGTTGGTGAGCTATGAACAGTTTTGTCAGTATGCTTTGAACACTTAAGGACCGTGGCTGACCGTGACAGACTGCGGATGTTTTGGACATCGTCGAGGCGGCGAGCTGTAACATCTCACTCCAGCAAAACAAAATCTTCTACAGGTCTCAAAGGAAAGCTCTGCGAGGGAGGCATCCAATTCCACTTTCCTTTCAGCAATCCTCCTTCAGGCATGGAGGAATGAAAGTAGGAGGATTGAGAGGGCGAGAAAGCAAAGGAGATTGAGACGTGCAGAAGAGTGATGGGGAAGAGGGAGAAAGCAAAAAAAGGGGGTGTAGTCGAGGAGCGAAAAGCAGGCAGAAATGAATGTATGATATGGTGTAAACTGAAGAGAGAGAGGGAAAGGTGCTGAGAATACCGGGGATTTTCTTCTCTTCATTCTTCTCCACTTCTCTACTCTCTTGCTCTCTCTCCCTCTGGCAATGTAGTGGTTATTTACTGCAGCCTCTCCTCTCCCCCTGGAATGGGAGGGAAATGGGCTCTTAACCAGGTTTCCATACATCACCTGGTGACACTGATGCTCGTAGTTTTGGAATGCCTACATCTGATGTTTCTTTTTAAAATCAATTATTTACAATGTATCTAAAGAGGCTGGCGATTCATCACAGCTAATTGCAGTGTGTCACCCGTCATCGATCATGCAGCACCATCGTCTTCCCTTTCCTTTCTCTTTCTGCTTTAAATGGCGGTGGGAAAGAAGTGAATGTTCTCACAGTGTTAACTGTGAAATTCGTATGAGTGTAAATCCAACCAAAGAAATAAGAAATGCGTGTATATTTATATATAAACATATATATATGTATGTACAGGCAGTCCCCGCGTTATGAATGAGTTCTGTGCCCACCGCTGTTCGTAAGTCGGATTTGTTTGTAAGTCAGAACAGTTACATAAGGTGTGTATCTAGCGTATATATTTTAACTTTCTATGCATAAGAAACCTTAAAGAAACACTTCCAGATATCCTAAAACATTGTAAACATAGAGAGAGAGAGAGAGGATGTGTGTGTGTGTGTGGGGGGGGGGGGGNGGTATAAAAAAAACATGTAGGTTAACACTATCGCTCCTTGATGTCTTGCACACTGGAAGAGGCATTCTTCTGTTGTTTTGACGTGTGTCGTAAAGTAGTGCGCTGTTCATTATTACGAATTATTGTATGTAACTCGAATTGTTAATTTAATAGGCTTTATGGCGGTCGGTTCGTAAGTATGGGTCGTTCATAACCCGGGGACTGCCTGGGTTATGAATATAAAACAAAACACAGTTTGATATCAATTGTTCACATTTATATCAAAAGTTTTATATATAAAGTGGAATTTTTCTGATTATAATCGTTTGAATGTACTCATTCCAACAAGCACTCACCATCGCAACAGTTTATCCTTCTGCTACTGACCATTTTCTTGAGTTTATGAACTCTTATGTGTTTCTGAAGAATAATTTGCTAAACTGAGGTCGTGAAAGTTTGTCTTCCACAGACTGATAACAACACAGAGACAAACAGCCCAGATTACTGGAGTGATAAAAGTCAAGAAGACTGAAAGAGTGTTTTGACAATTTGAGTAAGTTGCTTTTGGCAAATTTTTCCTGAGCTTGACTCGCGCAAAATATAACTTAGATGTGGAACTGATCCTTTAAAAAGGTCAAAGTAACAAAATAGTTTGAAAAAATTTCAACACTGAAGTGTCATTATATGAGTTCAGTCAAAAATCTTTTTCTTGTAATTATGTAAGGGTTGATGATGTGACAGAAAATACAGTTTTACAACCCCCCTAATGAGCAAAGAGGGGGAAAAAAGGAATTGAAGAATTAAAGAAATTAAAGAATTGAGTAATAAAGATTTGAACAATCAGCATGTGCTTTCTGAGATTACCACCTTAAATGGTCAATGATGCATATGATTAAAACTGAATATGGACTCAGTCTTTGCAAAAGCAGATATAGCTCCCATTTATTTTGGGGACTACAGGATGCAAACAATAAAGAAAAGCTTTTGTGGGATTTGAATTCACAATCTATGTATTGAAAGACCAACTTCTCACTGGCTAAGTCATCAGATCTGCTATGACATGCTGGCTCTCCCACAGACTTAAATTGTTGTTTTTGAAATAATAAAACAAAGGCAAACATTCTGCAAGTTTGAATCATTTATTTTAATGGAGCTGTGGCAATGAGGGATTCATTTAGGAAAGTAAGTAAGTTTGCAACTTTACATGGAGTCTAACTTTGGTGAACACGGACATGCAAATTAGCCTCGAGCAATCATCCTCAGAGAGTTGACCTCTGAGGGGGCAGGAGTCCAAAGTGGGTTGTTTAAAGTTATAGCTAATATCATTTCATATCAAAATCTCTAGCAGTATAAGTTTTACTAGATTGACATTCAATAATATGCTAAATATGGAAGCATATGATGGATTCTGAGTGTAATGTTGGCTGATTGGTTACGTTAAAAAAAAAAATTGGTTTTGAAAACACTTGAGGAAATTTAGTTTGTGTTTTTTGCCGTTGCTCAAGAAAACCTTTAAAAGCTAAATTCTTGAAGGAGTTCAGCTTTAAGTGTCCCAAACAAGACACTTTAGTAGCTTTTGACTTATGTCAAAAGCTACTAAACTTGCTCTGCAACGTGTTCCACTCTCTTTGTTCAACTTTGCCTCGGGAGCGCCACTTTGTGATGCTGCAAAAAACAAAAACAAAAAAAAAAAAAANAAAAAAAAAAAAAAACAAAGATAAAAGTTCAGGTCAGAAAACAGGGTCTGATGCTGTGTTCACTGTATCTCAGAACTGGAAAGCTGTAAGTCAGAACTGCATCATTTACGACCGCCGTGCGCTCAAGCTAAAAAATAAAGTGGGAGACAACGTGGCATGACAACTTTTGTTTTGCTTGCTCTGTCAGACCAAAAGAAGCTATATTTTAACATTTCCGAGCATTTACCTTTTTCAAATCAGCTACTGCGTCACTCAAACCCCTGCTGGAATTCTCTGTGCCCCCTGCGGAGGCTGCATCTCCCACTTTGAGAACCACTGTCCTAGCTGTTGCTACTTACCTGAAAGGGTTGAATTAAAAATATTTTATTTTTAATTTTAGTGAGCTGTCTACTGTGTAAAGTCAGTGGACCTGTTATGCTTATATCTTTAATGGAAATAATGGAAATGCTGATGTGAAATATTTCCAGTATTAGCAATGTTTGTTTTTTTTAATCAAAAATTTTAAACAAACAAAAAAAATAAATAAATGACTCATGCTATCCTTGCACTGCTGTCAATGAATGAATTTGCATGCCCTTCTCTGCACTCATTATCTCATTCAGTGCTTGGTTAGCTTGGCTAGCTTATAGGTGCAGATCAAGACAGAGGTAACAGTTAACATGTAAAAGGCCAAACAAAGAGAAAAAAGGAAGTATGAGCAAGGCGAATGATGGCGGGATGATCACAGGGAGCGAGGTGAAGACGGGAGCAAAGTGGGGGGAGCACATGAGGAGAGAGAGAGAGAGAGAGAGGTCTGATTGACAATTTGCATCCTCTTCAGAGGGTATCAGGGGACATGATTGAATCCAGTCAGGCTGAACCCATTAGGGTAGCGCTGCTGTTGGAGGCCAAGCAGAAAGCCATTCACCGACACCCGGTGCCTGCTCTTCACCAGTCCCCATTTATATTCATGCTGGGCTGAGTTAATTGAGGAAGGGGGGAGAGAGAGAGAGGGAGGGGGCGGCCTTGTCCATCCATCCATTTACTATTTGTGAGGCTTAANGGGGGAGAGAGAGAGAGGGAGGGGGCGGCCTTGTCCATCCATCCATTTACTATTTGTGAGGCTTAAAGTTCTTAACGGTGCCAAGATCGCTCACTTAACCTGGGCACAAGTGATCCAATTTGCATGTGATTTTCATGGGTCAACATGTCTGTAAATTGGATTCAAATTGTCGACATGTAAAGTCTCAAATCACTTAAAAGTGGTGGGGAAAACCCATTTAAATGCTGTGGGGAAAGTGCAAAGGACATTTGCATTTTAAGCAGTTTAATGTGTCTCTTCTCATTAGCTCAGTTTCACAATGTTGCCATAAGTGAAACGTATCCAGTGCATTTTCTTGGAAGACGGCTATGGCAGAAGTGAGGCAGTTATTTTAATGAAAAGGTTTTTTTCTTTGTACTTCTCAGCAGATCCCTGCACATGATGAAAACACCAGAGATGTGCAGCACTTCAGGCTGAGATAATCCTAGCGGCTAAGGGGTGCTACCAAGAGTTCTTGACAGTTGTTCCACCCCTCGTGTCTCTATTCACCACAGCCAGAGAGCTCATCCAGAGCAGTCTGAGAATTTGACTAGATGACAAAAAAGGTGGAATGTTGTGGAGACTCTTTCTCATGTTGCCATTTATCTCTGAAACGCAGCTCATATGCCCAAAGCTACGATGTTGCAGCAGCCTCAGTTTGCACCAGCTAGTGTCAAAGTGGAGAAGATGGAGCCGCATTAACATAGAATCAGGATTTTTATACTTTGTTCATAAAGTCTTTGACTGGACCTTTTGGTTGTATTCTGTGGTTGTGACATTTAGAAAAAGATCGTTTTCATATTTTAGTTTCTATTTTAGAAGTGCACTCAGTAAGGCTTTAAATGGCGTATTAGGCTGGTTTCATAGGAGCTGCCATGGTGCCACTAATCCACTTTTTATACATTTGCTCCTTGCTTTGATGTAATTATAAAAACACAAATTTGATAAGCCCATGTACAGCATTTTAAGAATTGACCTGTAGCTGAAGTAATATTTAGTCATAAAGATGAGGGACGTTTGAAGGGGAATTAGATGGCCTTCCCAGACTCTCCCTATTCCCCATACACTTGGGAATACCGTGAAGTGGATTGGCTGTAGTAGAATATTTACTTTTCCTTTTACTGTACATGAAGCAATGCAGCTGTTCCTAATGATACAGTGGTGCTCTCTCTCTCTCTCTCTCTCTTCCCNCCCCCCCCCCCAGGTTTAAAATAAAATAGTCGAACTGGGATCATGTTCATATTATGAATGTTCCAATTAGCAGGAGGTGGAGGCAGAGGGTCTTGAAAGTGGTACTCAAGTGACTGGTGCAAAAACACCGCCAGGCAATAGTTTTTATTTAGGCAGGCATAATGCAGGCTATTGACTTCTCAATGAGGACCAGGATTGGGTCAAATATACTTCACTCACTAATGCATGCCTAATGGTTCTGCTATAGATTGGCCATAAAAGTGGATGATCATAAATACTGCTGGATTTTAAAA
This sequence comes from Lucifuga dentata, assembly GCA_014773175.1. Taxonomy (NCBI): domain Eukaryota; kingdom Metazoa; phylum Chordata; class Actinopteri; order Ophidiiformes; family Bythitidae; genus Lucifuga; species Lucifuga dentata. The sequence goes on along the minus strand of VXCM01000042.1, from coordinate 36,809 downwards.
CATTTATGAGTGAAATCCAATGCCCTACTTCCAAAATTGTGAGTCGCTAACTGACTGATCCTGATATAAAACAGAAAGTATTTGATCTTAGAATAACTATATTGATTCTGGCATCATTCAGGATCAGGCTGCAATATAAATTTTTGTTTTGGCTGTTTTGCAGTCTGCTCTTTCACAAGCTGGCATATACATAGGAGAGTAATGATACAGCTGGAACAGTTTGTCTCAAGGTTGACGGAGCTGACGTGATCAGGTCAGATTGCCATGGTTACTTCTATTTCTGTGGCACAGCATCTGACAACTGCCTGCATCACCTGTCATATGCTCATCTGTTACCTTTGACCCTTCTCAGAAATTTAAAGACACTTTCCACTCAAAAAATGTGCTTGTCTGCTGGTTTTTCCTTTGGATGTTTGACTTTTGCTGTCCAGACTGATGTATCTGCAAAGTTTGTCTCTAAATGGATGGAGGAAGATTTTGATGTTCTTCCCTAAAACCTGAATTGGTTGTATTCAGGCAAAAGCGATCTTTGCTGTGTTTCACCCATTTCTCTTGACACTTGCCTGAAACCAAAAAGGCCCTCGCCTTGCTAGACAGATGCTGTTGTGTGCCCATCTGTGGTCATGATCACCGGAGATGTCCACACAAAAGAGAAAACTATCACTAATACTGTAGATACTGTATTTTATTGTTTATTGGTGATACTTGCTAATCAATCCATGCCTGATCTGATGTAGTAACAGTTGGGACTGTGAGGGTGGGGGCAAAGGGGGTAAAGGTTCCACTGATCCTCTGGTGCTTTGCTCTTAACTGTCCCAAAGAGCAGAGCTAAAACTTTCGCCGATGCAGCCTTTAGTTTTTACGCTCCAAGCTGCAGGAATAACCTTCCTGAGGATCTGAGACGAGCTGAAAATATTGGTATTTTTAAACATAGACTTAAAACCTATCTGTTTAGCCTGGCTTTCATGTAGTGTTTTGGAATTTTATAGTATCTTATTGTTTTTGATTAATATTTGTTTTTACTGCTTATGTTTTATTATCTTATGTGTTATCACTGCTTTTATTTATATTATTTTGATGTACATTAGTCTCACATTTGAATACTTCTGAAATTTGTCAATGGCCTGTAAAGCATTTTGAGTTGCATTGACTTGTATGAAAGGTGATATATAAATAAAGTTTGATTGATTGGTTTGTTGATAGGGGCGATAAAGGCCATCTTGTAATTTTTCTGAATGTGCAGACATGGAACACGATTAGAATCAGCTTGATGTCTTTTTTTTCTAAATGACGTAAGGCAAAGTCAGCAGGACGAAATAATGGCTAGTCTCCAATAAAGGCCTGGTTTGGTATACGTCTGTTACTGGTCCAGGCAAATATATTAGTGTATTCTGCTACTGTTGCCGCTAACTACGGAGCCTGGGAGACTCGAAGGGGGGGGGGNTTTTTTTTTTTTTTTTTTCTCCTTGAGCCCTCCTGGGCTCCGTAATCAGACAACATTATCTACTTTTTAAGTACCAAACTGCTTTAAAACCATCTCTAGCTGTTATCCTTTCAACCAGAAGCAACTATCGGATGCAGCGTGAAACAAAGCCGTAAACATGGAGTTCCTCCCTGGCGAGGAACGAGTGGACGCTCCTCTGTCAACGCACCAACCCAGAAATGACCAAGGAGAAGTCAGACGTGACAACTTTATCATTTTCTCTCAGCAAGTGAACTCTTCTTATATGTCATGCTTGTAATGATGAAAGAATAATTAGCGCTGCCAGTCGTGGTTTTAATAAAGGGCTGATGCCAAAATGTGAACACAATTAATACTCAATTAAAAGTAGTGAAAGATAGTGAGGTAACACTAATGGTCCCTTTAACTCAGCATACATTTTTTAGATTTTAAAGGACTGTGCCGGTGGTTTTGCATGTTGCATGTTAAAGTGGATGAAAATGAACCTTTATAAAAGCTGACTAGAGGAAGGATCACCCATACTATGTTTCTCCATAGCGGCGGTGTTTTGTTTTTTTTTTTGTTTGTTTTTTTTAAATTTTCTTAAATGTAGTTATGGTTATGGTGGGACATGCTGCAAGCTGGGTACGAGGCTGTAGTTTCGGGTTCACATTTCACCATGCATTCTGTAACAGATTTTGCAGGGAGCGCTGACTTGGTAGATTTTTACTGCAGTCGTCATTTCCAGGGTTTTTAGTGGAAAACTGAAGGACACACATCAGAGGGAAAGTTTGATGAGAAGCACAAAGTTATACATAAAAATTAGAAATAAAGGCTTGTCTCCAATAAAAGCCTGTATCTTGTACTGGCCGGGTTCTCTCCGCAGTTGAGGTAAATAAAGTCCCCAACCACTAATAGAGCATTTACGGTATGTAGCTGTTAGTTATTGTTCCACTGGTGCTTGTGGTCGGGGTCTATATTTGCATACGTGTGTATTCTGGAATTCTCAATAAGGGAGAAGGGAGGAAGCCATATTAGTCAGTGCAGAGGATTTTTACACCCTTATTAATTTGATGGTGATCTTTAAGCAACAAACTTTCAGCTGAAATCCCAAACACACACAACACACACAGCAGCAGCAAACCCAACACTGTCTGATCGTGTTTCACTGTTCACGCTCTCAGATTGAAAGTAACAATGAAAATTGAATGGCAGAATTACACAGCAAGAATTCTGCATCGATGCCGCGTGCATTGTGGGATTATAAGACTTGAGACAGCTGCATCCTCACATGAGGGATATGCTGGAATTTTTGAAAATATAACGAGGTAGAACATAGAAGGCAAGAACATTCCTTTTTTATTTTATTTTTAGACAAAGTAAATCCAACATATGTATTTTTCACAGTTTACATGAAGGCTATGCTCCGTTGTTTTTTGAACTGCAAAAAATGTACGTAAGTAAGATGCATAGATTCAGAATAAACAGGATTTCAGAATGAACATGATCTGATGCTTAATTGTAGTATGAAGAAAACTCGCTAGAGTTTTCTTCATACTACAATTAAGCATCAGATCATGTAGATGAGAAAATGCATGAGAAGGTGACCTGCTCCTTTACATGCTGAAGTATTCACATAATCTACATCTCTAACTCTGGGTAAATTTACATAGATTTGTGCTGATTTCAATCTAATTATGGAGTGTACATGATGTTTGAAAAAAAATCAATTTATTGCCATAATCTAAGCATAATTGGATGTTTTAACATGTATCTAAATATAATGAGTGAAACCTTTATCATTGGTTTATATGAGTAGCGTGTGGTAATTGTAATCCTATTGGTTATCTAGATCTATGATCATAAAAATATCAATCTGGATTTTTATCAGAAGCTGAGGGCTAGGAAGGAAAACGGGGAATTCTGTCACTCTGTCACAGTGCTGCTGCTGTTCGGAGGTATTTAGGGAATAGTTTCACCAGGATAAAGGCCACTTTAAACTTCTCAAACCTGTCAGCTGCTTCTGCCACACAGCTTGTGGTGTGGGACATTGTCAACAAAAAAAAAAAAAAANAAAAAAAAAAAAAAAACGCTCTGGTAAGAAATTGTAGAAAGCTGCATACAGGTCGTTGAAGTTTGACATACGTCACTGCTGCTGAGGTGGAAGGGAAAAGATTGTCGGCACATTGGCGAGAGATTCTGATGAAGACTACAGCATGAAAGCTCTGCTGTTTTTATCTCTGTTTCTATAGCGTCTTTTGAAACAGCTGATAAATGTCTAATATAAGAAGCTACAGCTTTCTGTGTATCATCTCAGACATTTTCATTGCATCTCCTCTCATTGCGAGTCAGTTACTTTTAAGGAGATTCTACATCAAACACCAACAGCTATACCTCTCTCTCACTTTGTCTTTCTTTCTCCCTATATGAATTTTACACACACATGCTCATAAAGCTGCCCATGCATATACCTCAGACAAAAACAAACAGTTTGTTTAAACAAGTGCTGCTCTTTTGTTCCCTGCAGCGTGAGGGGTCAGGCGGGGGCTGGCAGCAGATAGTGTGTGTCCAATGGATCGCTGCTCAGGAGTCAATTAACTAGGGTCTGTGCAAATGAACAGAACAAGGGCATAATCAGCTCCAATCTCCCTCTAAGTCCTGCCTCCTGACTCATCTGTTAAAGCGCAGGGGTAAATTGACTGCTCCGGACTTTAATGGGATGAATCTTAAGTGGTGGAGGTTGGAGATTGTTAAGAAACATGGTCGGCGTTTTTTTTTTATTTTTTTTTTTTAGAAGAGGCAGATAATAGCAGAAAGAGAGATATAGAGAGCAATGCGGAACCCCTGACCATGCCTGACTAATACAATGATTTCCTGGGTGATGTCTGTTCAGATAACCTCCTCTTTCTGCTCATCATTGTTGGCATTATGAGGCAGAGCAGGATGCATTACAAGCGTTTTAATTAATTACTGTCTCGTAACCACAAACACAGCTTTAGTCACACCGCACCGCCGCTCCCTGAACGCTAATCCAGGAAATCTATGCTGACAATCCTCTCATGTCTGCCCCTTTTCCTTAACATTCATCTCCCTGCCCATTTTAAAGTTGGAAATTCACTTTGGTAACATTATAGTCAAATATAGTTTCCCAGATGGAACTTAACTGCCACTTTTCTCTATATGCAAGGAAAATCAATGAACTCACTGGATTTCTGGTAAAATGAGAAGTGATGAAATTTGTTTATTGAACATCACTTGCAGTTTACCAGCCAACACATGCATCTTTCCATATGCATTAAGTCATTACTAACCTAAATATATATATAATGTAGGTGCCCGAGGCAAGGCTGGATGAGTTCCTGCTGGTTTCAGAATAATATGTTTGTATTAACTCTAAATGCACTCTGAGTAATTATCTTATAGGAATACACTACATGTTTTTAAGATAAGCATTAGAGTTTACTTCTAAACCATTTTCCTCCACCTCTGTCACCTTCAGCACAGTAAGTAAATGGATCGTAACTGTGCTTTATTGGCAATGTGTCTCATATGAATCCATACCAGGCCTTACTCGATTTCCTGTGGAGACAAAGTGTAGCGGCCTTGGATTTTTTTTCTTTTTTTTAATCCAATTAAAGCAGAGAAAGAAGAATGGTGAGAGGAAAGAGAACATAAGGAACTGATTAAAACACTTTGCTGATTCCAAACTTTTCATGAACATACAAGCAAAGTGTGGGGGGGATTAGGGTTTTAAGGTTCACATGCTGGATGGCTCTCATAATTAAAGTATTTTTCCCTTTTTGTTGTCACTGGGAACAAAGCTCTGCACCGTAGTTGCAGTAATGATCCAGGATCCAAAAAGTAACTTGATTTAAGTCATTTAATTTATTAAGAGAGTTCAATTCTAGCTTCAGCCTAGCTTACCTCTAGTTAAGTTACTTATGTAGCCCAATGTCACATCTCAAACAGACTTACAGTCACACATAGGACTCCCTAAAAACCATTTCATGTAAGAATTAAAAAAAAAAAAAAAANAAAAAAAAAAAAAAAAATGCACAACTGGATTATAAACCCTATGATTAAATATTTCTTGTAACACTCAGAGACTGGATCCAAAACAAGATTTTACCTGAATATTCTGAAATATCTACATACAGTAATACGCACAAATGTAGACCAGTAACAACTCCAAAGCTGCAGGATGAAATCAACAGTCAAGAGGAAAGCAAGTGATCAGCAACCAGGTAACTGGCAGATGTGAATTCCAAAAGGGTCAAAGGTCAAAAAAAAAAAAAAAANAAAAAAAAAAAAAAAAAAGTCAGTGGTCAAAATAGGCAGGGTTACATTTAGTGACCAGATAGCAGACGATCCTGGTCAGCTGAATGGAGGAGAGGCAGACAGGCTGGAACATTGAGCTGGACTTCACAGATGATCTGGTAAAAGCTGGCTGTTATAAAGGCTGATGAGGGGAATTGGGAACAGGTAAATGTGTCAGGTGACCAAACAGACTCAGGAAATTCAGCAGTGACAGGTGGTGTGCAGGTGGAGAATAACAGACTCTGGAATGAGAGAGACATTAGTGACATAAAAGTACAGCTGATAATGAAATTTTGTTAATCTGCTGAATGAGTAGAGATGTGTGGGATTGCAAACTTCTTTGGAGTTGTAGTCAACTTCTCTAATTTTTCATGTTTACAGTTTTTTCTCTTTGACTTGTTTTATATCAGTGAAAAAGATTTTAATGCAGATGCCCACTCTTTCTATTGATGATTTAACCAAACTAAAGTTGTGATTTGCAGAAAATGAAAAGGACTTTCATATCGTATCGCATCATCCTGACCCAAGTTGATAGTTGTTGTATCATATCCTTAACTCCTCCCACTTTGTCACTCGTATCACCTTTAAAAGTTGAACTGCCAGAATAGCAAAATGTATATTAAGAGCTGTAGTAAAATAAATGTAAAATAAAGTCTGACCCTGCACTGTGTACCAGCTGTGACATTAGAAGTGGGTAAAACTTTCAAATAAAATATGTCTGCCTTGTTCCTCCTATATTTCATTTCACCAGTGTTCTGTTCAGTGAGCAGTGCAATATAAAAGTTTGAGCCATTTTTAAAGGCCTGTAAATCGAATCTGTGGATTGGACACAATGGGGAAAAGAGGAAGAAAGGGCACAGTCATCAGCAGGCTGCAAGATATTAGAAGCTCCTCTTATAAGAAGGCTCGGGGCTTCCATCAATGTCAGCTGGCACAGTGAGGTTGGATCTGGGCTGGAGTAGTCACAGGTTATTTCGTTGTTATTTCATTCAGCCTATGTTCTTATTCCTCTCCAGCTAATATCCCCATAGAAATAGAAGGTGCAGCTGTTGTTTTCAGGCAATATATATATGAGTGGGAGCGCATTTGCACAGAAACGTGCATACATAACATATGCTTCAATTCATTACCATCTAATAACTTGTTTTACATAAAGTGTCAGCAGCAAAGCGATAGAAAATAAAGGCTACATGTTCGTCCTGCAGAAATGTCCAGGCTGATTGCGCCCGTCTGTGTTGGACGTGTGTGCGTGAACCCCACAGGATCCATCTGTCTGTTACTGTAGCTCCCTGATGAGCCGTGTGTCTCCGACCCAATAAAAAAAACCCACAGAGCTCCGCTGACAGCTCTGTGCTGCGGTGGCTCTGATCAAAAAAGAGCTACAGCCATTCTAATAGCCACATCTCATCGCATTATATTTCACACAGTAAATATGGCATCAACCTGTCAAGGCACAGAGAAATTTAGGACACAGAGCCAGCAGCCCATTTTTTAACCCAGACGGAGCTTTTTCATGTAAAAACAGGACAGAGTGAGAGATTTACACTCACCTTGTACAGAATGTTAGAGGCTCTAAGTAGCAGGTCCGCAAGTTCCTTTATTGAGCTGCTTTATATGGTTTTTCACATTTAAACATGCCATAAACACGCTTTCAGACAATCTGTTACAAATACCCATAGCTATAAAATCCCTTCGTGCAAACCTGATATAAATTAAAGGCTTTAGTTATTGTATGAAAACAAGGACATTTGCCCTTGTACTGTCATCTCGATTTTGAGAGCCAGCTGTTTTATTTTAGTTTTGGCAGCGATGGCTTTGAAGGAATAAATCGTTTTACATTGTAAAGGAAAAACGCTTCATTCTTTGGTTCACTGGCAGTGCAAACGTGTTTCTCCTCCACTTTTCTGCTCCATCATCAGTTGTGATTGTTTTTCTCTTTTAAGTTTTTTTCTTTCTTATGGCAGCAGAGTCTGTCACAGCATATCGAGGGAATAAGTAGATAACTAGATAATCCCTCTGCAAGCTTCATTGTGGTATGATACATTTCTTTGTGTGTTCAATTGTCTTTCAGAGATTCGGCGCTGAAAAAAAATCCAGCTGCTCCTTTTACAGCTTGGCTGAAAGAGCCTCTCTAGTCTGAAGATGGCATTGTTCAGAGTCATTTATTGGTCAAGACTTTCCACATGAAGACTTTCATAAACATTAAGTATCTTCGTGTGGGCTCAGTTTATGAAATTGCAAAGCACCAGGCTTCCCTCCTTGGAAACACCAAGCATGTGTGTTTGTATACAGTATAGAACTGTACTTCTGGGATTCTGGAAATATTAAAACACGAGCGGTGAAGATCTAATGATTTCTGAATTGAGTTGAAATCAGGTGATGTTACCCTTTAATGAAAGCCAAAGGAAATCATGTCTATAATGAGGCAACTGGGCTGGAAAAGGAAGCGATGGAGGTGAGCAGCACTTTGTGGGAGACAGCTTTGAAAATATTATTTTACTGACATAAACAGCACTGTAAAATATGAGTGGAAGGTCTGTTGTTTGAGAAACACCTCATTAATTTAGCAAAATTGCTATATTTTCCGTCTAATCATACGCTCTGTGGTTGCAATGAAAGCTGTTTTAGTCAAAAACACGTGTGACGTAAATCAAAACTTTCTCTTTTTTTTCCCCATTGCTGCCTCTGTTGCTCATAAAACAAGATTAACTTGAGTTTTCTCCCTAAACTCGACAATATATCAGACAGTGCTTTGCCAGAACTGGAGAAGCCAAACTGATTTCATTACTCTCAGAGAGGATATGACAGGCAGGAAATGCCACTTTAGGAATCCCGCGGGTGCCTGGCGTTCACCGACACGCACCCTGCACACTTAATGGAATCTGAGCGTTTCTGGTTTCCATATCAGTGGAAGTGAAATGTCAGAGGAGTAATACGGACATCCCCTTCTGACACTGCAGACTTAATTAAGGATCTTGGACATAGCTCCAAGATACCAAGATGAAAAAAAAAAAACAGTGGGAATAATTTGATGAGGGTGTTCTGTGGCAGTGGCGTGTTGCTCTGTAACGTGGCCGTTGTAAGGGTAATGTAAATGATGTTTTATGCATGTATCTGTGTCGGATAATAGGCCAAGGGTTATATTTATTGTGTCGCTAATGATCTCTGAGTAACATCTTGTGTTTTTGCTATTCCAATTATGTTGAAATGAGGAAATGGGTTTCAATATGCTATATATATGTATATATACTGTATGTATATATATATGTATATATCTATATATATATATGTATATATATACAGTATATACAGGCAATCCCCGGGTTATGAATGCCCAACTTACAAACGACCCATGCTTTCGAACGGACCACCATAAAGCCTATTAAATTAAAAATTTTAGTTACATACAATGATTCATAATAATGAACGGTGCACTACTTTACGACACACGTCAAAACAAAAGAAGAATGTCTCTTTTGATGTGCAAGACATCAAGGAGCGAGAGTGTTAACCTACATGTTTTTTATACNTTCTCTCTCTCTCTCTCTCTCTCTCTCTATGTTTACGATGGTTTAGGATATCTGGAAGTGTGTATTTAATATTTCTTATGCATAAAAAGGTAAAATATATATGCTAGATACGCACCTTACATACCTGTTCCGACTTATGAACAAATCCGACTTACGATATATATNTATATGCTAGATACGCACCTTACATACCTGTTCCGACTTATGAACAAATCCGACTTACGATATATATATATGTGTGTATATATACGATATATACACACACATATATACATATATATATATGTATATATACACATATATATGTATATGTACATATATATACACACACACACACACATATATATGACCAATATAACTGATAAAGCAGCTGTCACACAAATTTAATGTCGCTTTTATTAAATATTATATGAACTTCTTCTCCATGTCTTCTTGCCTAAGTGGTTCACATGTTGAAGACTTTTGCCCCTGAAGGTCATTCATTGATGCTTTTTGCAGCATGCCCATTGCATTTGATTTTATAATTTTTCTTCAATAAATGAAGCATTTTTGTCTCGCACTGTGTGCATATTCATGTGTGTGTATTAGGAGTAGCGATAAAGTGTTTTTGTTTCTGAAAGATTTGATTTGATGCATCAACCCCATGTAAATTTGAAAATGTTTTTAGATATTAGAGATTTAAATACTCGTTTCAGATATTTTCTCGTAACATATTGATTCAGAATAAGCTTTGTTAAAAAAAAAATCCTCAAAGAGTAGAAGGTAAATCAGTCACGTTTTGGTTTCCTGGGTTTCAGCCAGACCTGGTATCAGAAAGGCGTACAGCTGGCCAGATGTTGCATACTAGCTGCAATGAGCATCAAACGTCGGGAGGTTTCTATTCCCAAAATGCAATCTGACTTGCAGCTACATGGATTATTCTTCTTCTATCAACAGCACCTTTTAGCATATGTTAGACCAGGAATAGTTCTGACCTAGTTGAAACTTCTGTATTTTACTATTAAACTTTTATCTGGGTTCTGGGTTCTCATGCTCTGTGCACACCAACACTTTGCTGCATTCTTCAACAAGCACTTTTTACACAGTTTCTTTGTGGGTCATGAATCAACTTCGTATATTAGATTTAGATTTAGCTTTCTTCATTTTATAAAGAAACACATTTTAAACATTTTTTTTGCATTGTTTACTAATATTAAATTTTTGTCTTCTTGACTCTTACTAAATTTATACAGTACTTAATCATGAAGTACTAACTACTGTTACCCAAATTCCTCTTGATGAGACAAAAACTGTGGCTTGGAATGATGCCTTTAAGGACAGTACTGGTGATTTTGCATGTTTAAGCCCAATAAATACTACCTATATACATGTTACTTGCTGACACTTACGTCCGGATGTAGAAGGGACAGTCATTTTAATTTCTCAGTGAAAGCAGCTTTCTCTTGGGACTGTATTCTCTGGTAGAAACATATATTTGCTTCTATGCAGCACTGTGTTGGATCGGTTAAATTAAGTTACTTCGACAAAAAAAAAAAAAAAAAAAAAAAAAGGAATCGACATTGCATTCGCTATGGGGGATTACCTACCATCGCACGTTTCAAGTCATTACAAGTTTAATTTTATAGCATACTGGAATGAACTGAAATAAATGATAGTCTCGACAATCCATCCATCCATCCATCAATTTTCTTTACCCGTTTGTCCTGTTGAGGGTCACGGGGGAGCTGGAGCCTATCCCAGCGGTCATAGGGCGAGNCTTTACCCGTTTGTCCTGTTGAGGGTCACGGGGGAGCTGGAGCCTATCCCAGCGGTCATAGGGCGAGTCTCGACAATAGGAAAAAAAAATCTAATATTTACCACTCCAATAGTATGTTTTGGAAAATATTGTCAATAATGTAACATGCTGGTTGCATAAATTGGGCTGAAATATGGAAAACCACCGTTATGATCCTTTAAATGTTGTGATTCGAAATAGAGCTGTTTTTCTTACGTACTCCACAATATTACTGAAGCCAATGTCTCTAATGTTTTTCGTTACTTTCTGATGTGGATCGAAACATCTCCACTGCAGTTCTGACTATTGATTGACAAGCCAGGGGTTCTGAGAGCTTTGACAAACAGATTTTACTGGAAATAATCCATGCTGGCCACATTGAATGGCCTGTCCATTTATATACATGAAGGTCAGTCAATCGATAGGCGGTATTAAAACAAGAAACGCAAGGTGATGCTTTGTCAGATCAATGTGTGAACAATCCATCGCTGCAGCTCCACAAAGTTCTGACCTTTTCGGTTCTATTCCAAATCTCCATGGATTGCTCAGTGCTGTTTTGTTTGTTTCTGGCTTTGAATCAGTTCTCAGTGAGCTTTTAATTTTACAGTTAAACTGAATGTGTAGAATATTTGCCAGAAGCGTATTTAACATGCTAAAATTTTCATTTGGCATGAATAGCAATCTGAGTGAACAAAGGTGATAAATAATTCATGGATTTTCTATGTAGCTGTTGTGAATCTGTTTTGTGAAATAAGCTGTAAAGTTCATGTGAAGTGTCACAGGAAGAAATGATCTTTTCTTTTCTTTTTTTCTTTTCTTTTTTTGTGGTTGTGAAAGGACCTCTGTGCATGACAGTAAACCATGGTCACCCTACCCTACTTAGAATAAAATTATGGTGCTATTTACATTCTGGAATGTGGACAGTTCTCCTGGTTTCAGGACCGCAGACAGCTCCAACGCTCCACAGACAGTTCCACACACACCCTACAGACAGTTCCACACCCTACAGACAGTTCCACACCCCACCATTTCACCTTTTTAATCTTCAGGGCCATGGACAGCTCCCTAAGAACTTGGCAGCGATTTGTCTGCTATTTATGTCAGCACCATGGACAATACCCCACCCAACTCAGATAAACATCCACGTTGCATTCAGTTCTGCCCAAAATGTTTGCTTCCCGATGTTCTTTTCCCCTAAATAAATAAATAAAATGAAGTTGTTTTTTTTTTGTTGTTGTTTGTTTTTTACTGTAGCTTATTTTCAAAGCATTTTTATGACATTTCCTTTTATTGGTTTGCATGGGCTGTTCAGTTCCAGCTTCAGCTGATGCTTTGCTCTTGTTCTTACACACACACACACACACACACACACACACACACACACACACACATAGAGGCACAGACACATGTTGGCTATAATACATGTCTTACCATATTTTTAACCTATACCTTCAAAATCAGTGTGCCAACCATTTGTTTAAACCTTGGTGTATTATAACATCATTTGAAAGATAATGTCATGATCTACTATAGTAAATGGTCAAATATAGTTTGAAAAGGAAAAGGTGTCTTTAATAGACAATTTTCACTGAAAAACATTCAACTTCTCATTCAAAAGTTACGTTTTCACTCTACTGGGTGGCCGCCATCTTGGATTTCTGGGTGAAAATTATGTCATAATGTCAAGCTAATGTCAGAATTGGAAACCTCACAGTCAACTTACACAAAAAAGTGTCTTTATACATGATTCTAGGTGGTCTGGTTCAAATGTTCATTTTTCATGACCGGCAGCCATCTTGGATTTGGCCCTTTGGCAAAAAACCCCAGGATTTTTGCGAGGGACCTGGAAGCTAATTTTTTTTTAATAAAAGCTCCATAGAAGTCAAATCAATCATCAAAACATCTTAGCCAGAGAATGGTNATTTTTTTTTAATAAAAGCTCCATAGAAGTCAAATCAATCATCAAAACATCTTAGCCAGAGAATGGTCACGGAATATAGGTTCTGGAGCTGACTATTTACTTGTGAACAGAAGCACTCACTTCTTGCACATCACTGATTTCATCACAAAGGGGTTCACCGAGGAAAAGACAACCTGCTGTTGTGGAATCGAATAGAACTCCATAGGACTGCCCACCCAGCTTGCTGCACTGTGCATTGTGTGCATTGCTAAATTGTGCTGTTTAATCTCAGCACCATGGATAGTTCTTCCACACAATTTCTGTTGATATTTGTGGCGCTGCTTCACTTCAGGACCACGGATAGCTCCTTCAGCCCATTTGCCTTTATTAAGCTACTTAGTGCCATAAGTATTCTGTTATCTCATAAATGGAAATCTCTTATATGGAAATCTCTATTGGCCTCATGGTTGACATGTCTTCTTCAGTCTTTCTTTTTAGAAGGGCATTATTACCCTCCGTGCAGTCTTGGCTCAACTTTTATGACTTTTCCTCTTTGAAGAAAAACCTGTTTGAGGAGCTGCACTTAAAATTTTGGTGAATAGGTTTGTATGAATTGGGCTGATTTAGCTTAAAAAAATATATAATTGCAGACTCCTTCATAGCACTGGAGCCTCATCTGAGTCTGATTCACAAGCTTTTTAGTCACACAAACAGGCTCACAGCAGGTGTCCTCCTTCCCAGGAATTTCAGCTTTTTGTTTCTACTCTTAATACATTGTGAAAGGTTTTTCTCAACCTGTGCTGCAATGACATTTCTCAAAATTCTACATTTTTTAAGAGCATATTCGTGCTTGGACTTCCTGAAGGTTGCTACATGATAGCTTGTGAGCTTTTCTTAATGTCAAGGTATTCCAATTTACAAGTGGAGTTCTCAGTCAAATGCTAATTAAGTTGTTTCAAGGACCTTCATGCTTGTAGTTGTGAATACTTCATGTAAATAGACAGTAAGACCTGAAAAGGTGAAAAGAGGTTCTGAAGTTGATGTAAACCTCGTGGTGTAATGGCTGCTGGAGCGATAAGGCCCTGTTTGTTTTTCCCTTCTACTGCAGTCAGCTAGAAATTGACTGGCACTATCTAAGCCTGTGGCGATTATCTGACGTGCCAGAGGGTTCATGCTGCAAAGACTAATTAGTTTCATTAACTTGCACTCAAGATAAAAACAATTACTTTCATGTAATTGAAATGCTGATTTTCCTGCCTCTCAGCCCTCTCTCTCTCTCTCTCTCGCTTTCTGCATGCTATATCACACACACACACACACACACACACACACAGGTTGAACTCAGCATATAAATTTTTTTATAACAGTCGTGCAAGCTCGTGGCTTTCGTTGCAGCGTGTGAGTGCTTATTTCAGGAGTGTGATATTCTGTGACGTGATCTTTATAGCTCCAAAACCAAAAAAATCCAACATGCACAACCGAAACGAAGAAAATCATTTGCAAATTGATGAAAACACAAGTACACCGAAGCACTCTGGCCAGGCTTTTACAGAAAGTCATTCATTTTGCTCCCTGGAAGTAGAAAAATAAGAATGTAAAGTGGCAATCTGCTAAATGAGTTTTTTGTTTTCTTTTGTTGGGGAAACATCAATTCCTGCTTTGATGTTTTGCAGACGTCTTCACATAGAAGTCTCTCTCACTCACTGCGACTGTCAGGCCTCCGTCCTTGGGTTTCCTGTTGAAGTTTGAGTTTCTGTGGAGGATGTTGTTTTCTGCTCCACTGTTCATGCTGTTGTTGATGCTATGCCAATTAAAAGTGGTCATTTTTGTGATGTGTCAGTTGATTCAGAAGATATTAGTTGAGTAAAACACAGCTGCTGAAGTTTTTATAATTACCTGTAAGGTGTATCATCATCATTGTCAGCACAAAGAGACAAATAAGACATTTCCTGATGTGAAAATGTCAGATTATCACTTGAATCAGCATCATCTGTATTATCGTTACTAGATCGTATGTAATGAAAAGTTATTATTGTCACCATTATCACTCATCGCTTCCACAGCTAGAAACTATCTGCCAATCACTGTCATCATTATGGTGAATGTGATAATGGACAACAACAGCAATAAAAGTTGCAGCATCAACAGATGCTGATGTTGATGCTGAGAGCTGCCATCTTCATAATGAAATGTCAGATTTCATTCAGGAGGAAATCCACAGAACCTGCAAATCTAATGCTGTGTTCGACAGACCTTGGAACTCAGATTTTTCCGACTTTTTACTTGGAAAAATGTGTTGGAACGGCACTTGAAGTCTGAGTTCCAGCTGGGAAACTCGGACCAAAATTATCTACCCCGACTTACCGAGTATGACATCACTCAACATGGCAGTGCCGTGGAAGCGAGCTTTGTGAATGGAAATGATCAGCTAAAAGACAAATAAAGTATTTTTTCTTGCATGANGTGGAAGCGAGCTTTGTGAATGGAAATGATCAGCTAAAAGACAAATAAAGTATTTTTTCTTGCATGAAATTCGAAGAAAAAGGTCAGAATATATCACCAAGTTAACTATCTATTTTGTATAACTGTTTGCCATTGATACATAAGTGTAAATAATTTCATAATATTACTTCTCTGCACAAAGTTTAATACCCACTGTGATTAATATCATTGTAAAGCAACACAAACAGTTCTGTAATCTAACTTTACATTAGTTAGCATTTATTATGAAGTTTAATTAATTTTACAGTATTTATTGGTGTTCATGCTTTTTTGATTACATTTGGCTGGAACGGTTTGAGGTCAGAAGTTGGAGCTTCCAACTGGGAAAAATTCGACTTCCGAGGTCTGTCGAATGCAGCAAAACTATAATGAGAGAGAGAGAGAGAGAGAGAGAGAGAGAGAGAGAGAGAGAGAGATACAGTAGTAGTAAAAATCATACAAAACACAATGGCCTTTATAAAACACAACACATGCACAGACTCGCACAAACATACATTCAACATGTTTGTCTATGTTCATGTGAATTTGTGTGTGTGTGTGTGTGTGTATCTTCCCATGGTCCTTGCCTCTTCTCCCTGCCACATTTCACATCATCCAGTCTCCTCTCTTTTCCTCTCCTCTTTCCATTTATATTCCACTTCTCCTCTACATCCCTTTTTTTTCTGTTGCCATTTTCTCCTCCTTTGATTCAATTATCCATTTTAATGCACCCCCCCCCCCCNAAAAAAAAAAAAAAAGTCACAGCTTACTGATCCAAACATCCCCTTAGTGTTCCTGTTGCAAATAATTTACATGTTCCTCTCCTCTTTACGGCTCATCTGGTGTTTGATAGCTACAGCATAGATAAAGGATGATGTGTGTGATTTTGTTTGGGTTTTATCTGGAAAATGACTCATGCGGGGGTCTGACAGAGAAGCACAGCGGGCGCCGGCTCAGGCCTGCTTGCCCCATGAGGAGTTATCGGCTTTTTGACCTGGGGGGTCCGTGCCCATCGTGAATGACCTTTTCAAAGGCTGAATGCGTTGTTTTGAGGTTCCTGTTGAACCGAATGCTCGCTGAGAGCTGCTTTGTTCTCTGAAGAGCTGCATAAATCAAAGCTTTAAAGATTTCGATATCTTGTCTTTTAAGAGAAACACCACAAAGACAGAAGCAGCCATAAATAATAATGCAGGCTGATGTGGTGTTTGAAATATGTAACGTGGAATTTGCCAGTAACCAGAAACAAATATAAGGATAGAGATATAAACATAAAGAGCAGATTGGTTTTGATTGCCTTGTGAAGAGAGGAAAAAAAAAAAACATTATTTATTTGTAGCTGCATTCAGCTTACATTATATTTATAAGTTTATCGACTTCAATAAATGACTTAATGGTATGCTGTAAACATTTATGGGATTTCTTTGAGGCTGGCAAAGGAATGACGAGTTGTTGGGGATCAACAATCACAATAAAATCTTTATGGGAAATCTCTCAAAACAATAAACATACTTTATTCAAAGTTGATTACTGCTAATTTATTGAGTTAATTTGAAAATTTTTGCTTTTGAATCAATACCTTTCTGATAATAAAATTTGACTTCTTTTTATAGCAAAAAAAAAAAAAAAANAAAAAAAAAAAAAAAAAGATCTATTTTTTTTGGAGTTTGCACATAGATTTTGGTCGAGGTAAAGTGCATTTCCTCAAGTTCTGCACTTAAAGGATTATACCAGTCATTTTGTGTGTTTGAGCCCAATAAATACTACCTGCATACACGTTGTTATGTTGTTACTGCCACCTTAGTTTTTTGTTACTTTGTCAAATCCCCCAGTCTTTCAAAACCAAACTCCTTTAACTACAGTTTTAAGGTATTTGTATTTAACTTGAGAATTTTTTTCTTACTCTACATTCATCTGATGACTATAGTTGAAATTATTCAAATTATTCAACATGAGGAAAATTAATGAAATATTGGCATCGTTGGATTAAAAACCTTAAATCTCATTCATGTTTTGGCTCAGTCATACATTTTTAACATTATGTCAGGTCAGAGAATTTACCTTCAACTGACCTGAAAGCATGAAAATCATAACCAAGCATGATACAAGGCAGACGTTTCATTATATCATTCCAAAAGATACACAAATTATTAATTTGTGTATCAACTGTAATTTAACAGTCTGGCAGGTGTCATGTTTTGAGAAGTTTAGATACTGAATATTGGATTGAATTAGAATATTTGAGTTCAGTTACCTTTCCTTAAGCATTTTTTTCCCATTTTGATATTAGCTCTTGTACTTAAAGTATTTGAGTATTTCCTTCTACCTCCTTCTACGCAGGATTTTGGTGGCTGATCATATGAAAGCTGATTATGTGTCGTGAACAATTAGGGGTTAATGTGAACAAAAAGTGACAGTAATAAAGCCCAGCAGGATGAACAGACAGACTGACTGGCAGAGAGCGAGACATTTCCTCCTCTAAAGCATCACTTCCTGAATTTCCATTTCAATCAGCCGCAGCCTCCTGGGAGAGACCCAGCCTTGGAGCCTGGGTGGGAGGAGTCAAGACCCCTCATTGCCAACAGCGTTTAGCATCGAGCGGCTCGCCCTGACATCTCTGCGTTCTGCTCCTTCTGCTGCTGTAGTCTCCCACACCTGGCTCGCCAGCCTCCATCTCCTCATCTCTGCTCCCTGCCTCTCCCTTCCCAAACACCTTGCTATCTTCCTTCGCTTTAAGCGCGCTATGGTGTGATAACACCAAAGTTTCCATGCTTACACGTTTGAGTTGGGAACCTTACAAAACTTTGCCTCCACTTTTCCCTTAGTCATCACTACGCTAAGTGGAAAATAATTGAATGTGGGTGACTGTAAAAGCATCTCAGCAGAGGGCTTGTATCCTCCTTGCTCCGTCATGGGTCATTTGAACTGGTCATTATACATTAGTGTCTCTTTAGGGTGTAATCTACTCGTAGGGATCACAGGGTGGGTGAAGTCTCTTTAAACAGCAAGCCTGTCTTCTGTGTGTTTGTGATGGATGTAGCATGCCTGGCTGTGTGCTGGAGAGGCGGAGCAGCGTTTTCTGTCTGTAAGTAGGATGCACTGATGCTCGCTGACATAAATAGGTCCTGCATATTTGGTAACACATCGCCTGGATATATTTGGATGTGTTGCAATAAAACCTCTATTTGCTCTCTCTCTCTCTCTCTCTCTCTCTCTCTCTCTCTCTCTCTCTCGCTCGCTCTCTCTCTCTCATAGTGAGTAAAAAGTTTTATTTTCCACCATTGTATACACAGGAGCAGTCTCATTGAATACAGATGTTAAGGAAAATGTGGATGAAGTGATCACGAATAGAATAATTTTAGGTTAGTCTCTCTCTCTCTCTCTCTCTCTCTCTCTCTCTCTCTCTCTCTCTGCTGTCAATACTGTAAGTAAGATGAAAGGCCCGTTTAGGTGAAATACAATAAAGACATTCTGTCTCCGGGCCAACTGGCGCAGGATCGATGGCCGTCAGGCATGTTTTCCTGTAAATAGCATACATGAATACCATTAGACGATGGATTTTAGTTGGTTACAAAGATTTTTCTCCCATGATCTAAGACCTGGAGCATTGTCTAGCCAAACTTTGCCGTTCATAAGGCTGGAGATAGAAGATGAAGGGCATCAGTTAAATGTCAGAGCGATGATTCTTTGCATTGACACATACATTGTTTTTGTTTGCAAGTGAAGCCTGTAGTTCAACTCCATTAAAATCATATTGATCGCTCCATAACAGCCTAAATATAAACCCGCTCTCATGAAAAACAAACAATCAGAAGCAATATAATTCCCTCTGGCTAAATGTGGCATTCAACTTTTCAAGCATCATTACTTTTGCCTACTTTGCATCCTGTAGGTTAGAAGTGTTGACCTGACCGTTTCTGTGCTTTTATGAACATTTTTATAACTTCAATATAAGCTATAAAGCTTTAAACAAGGTTGATTTTTTTTTTTTTTTTTTTTTAAAGCAGCCAAAGTTCATGCTGTAACAGAAGCTTTCAAATAGTTTCGGTCTCATCCACTATTGAAGAATGTTATGCCTCTGGACTGAAATCAAAATCAGAGAGAGCGGCCAAAACTTCTGACTGAAAAAGCTTCAAAAACTATTACTTTGGAAATATGATAAAATACACTGAGTTACCACTTTGTTTGGTGCGCCTGTAAAATTTAATGCAGTCCACTAGAAAAAGCTGCAATAAAGACATTTTTATTAACAGAGAGATGTTGATTCAGCTCTTTGGTCATTTCTTGAGCGCAAAATTACCTTTGCCAAGGAGTTTATGTTTTTGCCTCTGCCCGTTGGTCAGTGGGCTGATTGTTTGTTTTATTTGCTTGTTTGCAGGATTGCTCAAAAAAACTGAATCAAATTTGACAAAAGTTTGTAGGGGGTTGGGACATGGTACAAGGAGGAATCCAATAAATGTTGATTCTCATCCAGATCCAGGAATTTTTAACTTTGGGAGCAATATGTTTCCATATTTTTGTCAGTTCTTTCAAAATGAATACACCAGTCTCAATGAAAAATATCAGACACATTTATCCCATGATAGATTGTCATTAGCTGAATTTTATTTATTTATTTATTTTGTTTTTATTATTTTTTTTTTTTTNGATTTTTTTTTTTTTTTATGAAAAATGAAACAATTAAGTCCTATTACTATTATTATTATCATCATTACTTTTTTCTCTTTATGTTAGCATAGTGATGCAGTGGTTAGCACTGTTCTTCATAACATGAAGGTCATAGGTTTGCAGCCCTTGTTCTTTCTATGCTGATTAAAAAAAAATCCACTGAAAAATGTAATCAAAGAAAAACAAAAGGTTTGATTGAAACAACATAAATTTCATTTGGCTTTGGCTGAGCACCCTTCTAATTATTGGTGACTGAATTGCAGGTATTGGACTTCATTTCCAATATCCTGTCCAATTTTATACTACACGATGCAATACAAGCCACAGACATTCAGACTGAAAGATGAATGTGATGTAACTTCTTTAACTGCCACATTGCCGCTAATCTCCGGCAACAGCAGGTTGGAAATGGAGTCACAGGCAGAACAAAAAGCTTCCTCCACTTTAAATGAGGCTGCTTGCATAGCAGTATAATTGCAAATTGTGATCAGTTTGTAGAATTGTTATTTCCTTATTTCGCACTATTTCCTCTTTGAATCTGCTTACATATTTTTTCTGGCAGACCCACTTTGGCTGTACTATGCAGCAGTAAACAATAAATAAATAAATAAATAAATCAACCGATGCCATTTCAAATATCTCTGCCAGGACTAAATGGGGCTGATTTTTTTGGTTTCTAATTCTGAGTATAAAAAGAGTATCAAATCACGATAATCTGTAAATTTGATATAGGCCAGTGAAAAATTCATATATTAAATGCAATTCTTTTGAAACTTCTAGTTTAGATTAAATTCAGTGCATGTTTTTGGCATTTTGTGGTCTTCCAACGACACACAAATATAGTTGGTTATTTTTTTAAACTTCTGTATAAGGAAATGTCCATTGAATGTTTGTTTATGAAAGATAAAACTGCAAAACAAAACCTAAATGTACCAACTAAAACATCGGTCCAGCTGAATCAGTCTCAAACCAAGCAGTTGTTGGATATGAAGCACTGAGATGGTTTTGGCCTGATGATGATATCAAAGCTACTGCAAATATTCACTTATTGCCTTTGCTTAAGTGTTGAAATCATTCTGATCTACATATGAGGTAAAATTTGTGCATTTATTGCATGATCAGTATGCAAATATACCTATGAGATACAACAGCTGTTTGAATGTTTCCTTCAGTTGGCAACAGCAAAGACATTTTTATAAAATCTCATGTCTTTTAAATAAACGGAGAAAGCATTTGATGTGAAAATAGGTGTTCCAGACATTTAAGTACAATGATATCAGCTCTCAGCGTCTGTCTCTCCATTTTGACTTGTCACCAGTGTTCTTCTTCATCCATGCACGCTCATTTCATGTACGTTTCATCTCTGCCTTGACAAGAAAGCTAAGCGGTAAGTGTAGCCTGAGGCAGAGCAAGTGTGCCTTTGTTTAAAGGTTATCTGTGTGTGCTCATGTTGATAGAGAACTTACAAACCCAGTGGCTGAGCAGCCATTTGAAATGATTTCATCAAGGACTCTGATCACACATTCACCTGTATGTGGCACAGGAAGAAGAGAAGTGAAGGCTGGAGATGTACAGTTCTGTGGGTTAGAGAGCAACTGTATCCATTAATTTTGCTTTGCTGCTGTGATAATATTAATATAATGATTTCAAGTTGAACTAAAAGAGATAAAAGCTAAATCTGAATTCAGCTATGTATTCATACTGTACAAACATTTGTATAAAACACACACATATAGATACACATTATACATGAAAACCAGCTGCAGGGATCACTGAGAAAGTTCCGGTTTGTATTATATCTGAAATCAGCCGAATATTAAACATCATATTTTCTGTCATATCTATCGTTCCATGAAGCCACTGGTTTTTGCATTTCATTGCACGATCACTGCTAATAATGTAAGTTTTTTTTTTTTTTTTTTNTTTTTTTTTTTTTTTTTTTAAATTAATCCCATGCTTTCTTTGGGAAATCTTTGCATGACTCATCCTAACTACTGGGAGTAGAAGGAAACCAGAGTTTAACGTCCAGGGATCAACATCCAGGTCTACAGTCTAGTCTAGTCATCCTCAAAATCTGGACTCTGGTCTGGATCTGGACCGAACCACACCTGTCTCTGGACTCTGAACAAATTATACTTTTTATTTGTATTATCTGTAAGACATCTCTGCGACACAACAAGTCAAAATTCTCCGTTTTCTCCGCTGCAAAGTGAAACTGAAATTCTGACTGATGCCCTGTCCACACTTATATAGATATTTTACAAAACGTATATTTTCCTCTGCATTTTGGCCTCTCATCCACAAGCAAACGGTGTTTTAGGCCACTAAAATGGAGATTTTTTTAAAACAGCTTCTAAAGTGCAGATTTCTAAAAACTGCACTTTTTGTGTATCCATGTGGACATGTAAAACGGAGATTTTGGGAAACGATGATGTCAGAACTAAACTCTAAACTAAACTGTTGCTTTGTGCAATGAGCATGCACCAAAAGCAATAACAACAACAATGTACCAGTACCATGTACTGGTTTCTTTATGTTTGGTTAGCAAAAGCAATAGCAAATAGCAGTAGCAGTCACAAGTTTACAAGCTAACTTGGCATTGCTACTGCTCAGAACATTCTTCTCTGCTATTTGACCTGTCGTTGATTCAGACTTTGTCGCCACCTGCATGCGTTTGTAGCCGTTTGAACATTCTTGGTGGACAGAGATATTTTGTAAAATGATGCTTGTATGGACATATTTTTTTTTTTTAAAACAGTAAAACGGTGGGGAAAATATCCATTTAAAAAAATATCTGTATTAGTGTGGACTAGGCCTGAGAGGNCCCCCCCCGACCCTTTAAGGTTTATATTTGAGTACCCCTGCTCTAGAAGGTTCTTGGTGAAGGTCAATGGCAGGAATTCTACAAACAAAGGTCAGCATTACGCTTCGAATCCAGGACTTTTTTTGCTGCGAGGCAGTTGTAGCTGCTCGCTTAAACAGAAAGGAATACTTAAAGGAATACTTAAGGAATACTTAAAGAAAATACTTAAGGAATACTTAAAGCAGTACTTAGTAGTAGTACTGCTTCATTTGTCAGTGTAATTTGTCAGATAAATGCCTTTATCCACAAACAAGGACGTGTTCTTGCAATCCAAGATTTATTTCAAAAGAGTGACACTTTACAAATAGAAAACACAAAATGCGCCACACATCAGCAAATCGTTCATTAACAGTAATAGCTTAACATGTTATATGAACCGTACTTCATCTTACAAAGTCATTATCGTCAACAGCATCAAAACAAAGTGTCAGAAATATACATAAGATAAAGTGAAACAATACAGATGATGCTGCTGCTGTAAGGCGAAGGATGAGATGAATATTTGTAACATTTCTCATTTGAAGAATTAAAAAGAAAGAAGGAAAGGTAATACATCCAATCATTAATCCATCAATTTGAAATATCCAAGTCTTCTCAACTAACTAACCCATCTGACAGTTATTTGTCAACAGTTACCAGTTACCTGAGCACTTGTTCACTGGCTATTGTTTTCTTGGTAACTTCAGCAGCAGTTATGTGAATAAGAATTCATAGCACATTAATAATAATAAGAATAATAAGAATAATAATAATACAAGCATAACAAACATTTACAAATTCAAGGACTCTGTACAGAGTTTAAGCTGGGACAGACAGTCATAATTAACAATAGTTTTAAAAATGTATCCACATCTAGTCCAAATTGCACAGATTGAGGACTAGCATGAAAAAATGACATGATTTTTTTTCTTTGGTGTATTACTTTAAAAAAGACAATAATGTAAAAAAAAAAAAAAAAAAAAAAAAACCATAACAAATCACTTCAAAATTCCTGGATCTGCTCCTGGATCCAAATTCCCACCAAAATCGAGTGGGTTTTTCCCTGGACCGTGTCCCATTCCTCTTCCAAATTTGGTCCAAATCAATCCTCATCCTTTTGACTAATCCTGTGAACAAACAAGCAAACCAACAGACGCAGGTGAAAGCATGAACCTCCTGTGTGTAGATAATCAAAAAATAGCCACGATCCTTTTAAATTTGTGGACGCTCTGTTCCTTTCATTGGACATTACACACACACACACAAACACACACACACACAAACACACACACACACACACACACACACACACAAACTCATTTACACCCACACACTGTTGACATTTCAAAGAACATTAGTGAAAGGACATGGTTACAGTTCAATTCAGAGTTTGTTATTATTCATGGGTATCTTTCTGAACAAACAACCTTCAGAGTACAAAGCTACAGTACATTAGGTAGAGAACTTTAAAATTTAAGCATATATATATAAACACACACACACACACCAGGATGACTGCAGCTTTCATTCCCTTTGAATCTGGTGTGTATGTCAGCATATGTCACCAAGAAACGAGATTAGAAACACATACCTGTACCACATGTTCCTATAATCACTTTTAGATGTGTTTTGTCATAAAATATAGCCTAAGAAAATAGCTCTCAGTGAGAAGAACCTCCGCCGGGTGCGATGAAAATTATCTAAAGGTCACAGCTTGCCAAAACCAACTCTCCAAAGCTTTCACTACAAAGAGAACCAAATACTTTGTTCCCTGTTCTGATGTTGCCACTGCAGCTGTTTACTGCACCACCCAAAACATTTGTTCATTTCATTTGTGGCTTTTAGAGGAATTAAATATCCCAGAGATGTTTAGGCTCTTCCATATCTGATGTAACCATGAGCTCATTAAAAATGCATGATCTGCATCCCAGCTTTTGGCTTGTGGATAACAGCATTTCTCTCTCTCTCTCTCCTATCGGAAGAATTAAAATGTTCTTATTAATATGACTAATCCTTTCTGCTTCCTACTGGATTTACATGCACACAGTATGATGGCAACTTAATCAGTGACCATGGTATGACCAGACATGTAATTCCAGTTGTGTAATATCATGTGAAATGTAATATGCAATGAACTTTAATCAGGGCATAAAAATACCGTTTTATGACATGCCGTGCATATATATGCCATAAATCTTCTTCATTTGGGCAGGGAGAGAGAGTGAGAGAGAGAGAGAGAGAGAGAGAGAGAGAGAGAGAGAGAGAGAGATACTCAGACTCTCCAATTTCACTATTGATATCCAAGATTTTTACACACCAGGCACCAAACTGTCTGAATGCTTTAAAAGTAGCCCCTTGCAGCAATCAAGCTTCTGCTTTAAGCCAATAAAGCTTCTACTCATCCAATCAATGGCCAACCATCCTAACTGTTTAAAAAGCTTTTGCTGCTTTGCTTTCAGATGGATTCCCTCTGATGGAAAGACTTCCTTTTTTAGTTGTTGTATCTTTTTGGTTTTTTTCACACACTGATCCCCAAATAAATCCCAGGTTATGGATCTAAGATCAAATGTTAAGGGATTAATAAAACAGTAGAGAGCAGGGAACTCTTCCCACTTCCTTGTGTTGTAACATCCATAATACATGACCCACTATCAAGGGCCATCACAGCTGGGAGCGACAGACTTGGTGCAGCATGCCGGTCATTCCAGGTTGCAAATCCATTAATCTATATTTCAGTAGTTATCTTGTGGAAGCGAAGCCCCTCTGTTCTTTATGATGAGTTATAAAAGATTCCTTTTTGTTTTCCCCTGTACTTTTTTAATTTTAGTTTTAAGTGCTTCGTCAATCTTTAATGCCGCCAATCCTCCTGTCTTTTGTGTGATAGCTTTGATGTTAGCCTGCACTCTCCCACCTGAATCCCATGTATTTTTCACATCATTTCTAACAAGCAGTGATGTGCCCTCAATTTGTGGCATATTTGTATTGTCAAAAGTATTAATTTATGACAAGAAGGCTCTCCAAAACGCATACCAGCAGCAATTTTATAGGCTAAAAATAACTTCTGGATCCAGAATGTAATCTGGATCACCTGCAAAATTTAAGCATTTCTTCCTCTCGACATTATCAATTCTGTCCCTCAAATTTCATCCAAATCCATCCATAAATTTTGAGAGATCCTGCAAACAAATGGAAGCAAACAAATGGTAGTGGTCATATGTTCATGATTATGCACATCAGTGAAAGTTTCATTATCTTTGCATATGTAGTAGTTGAAGACAATTTGTTTAGTCTGAAAGACATTTTGCCTTTTCCTTTTTTTATTCTCTGAGTAACATTCGCACCTCAGGCCAGGTGACTCCTTGGGTCACACAGGAGTCGGATGGAGATCAGAGTCCTGTGGCAGTTATGTGAGAGTCATTAAGGCAGAATTAGGCTTTTCAAACAGACATTCACATGGATAAGAGCTGTTATACTCTGCTGTTTTCTCCTTGCGGCAAACCGATTATTCCAAACTATAGGGGGCAGTGTATCAAAACTCTGCCTACAGCACAATAATATAACAGAGGAAGTTAATTGTTGAGGAGAGCTGCTGTGTTTACTGCTGCTTTGACAAAAAGAAAGAGGAGATGGACTGTACAGCCACTAAATAAAAAGATGTGAGATGAAGAGGACTTCAATATACTTGTGAGACCAATGTGTAAGATAGATAAAGAAATACACTTTAAATACACTCTTTATTTGTGAGTTTTCACAACAGCTATTGTCCTCTGGTGAGGATCTTTTATTGAGGGGCCATACAGATACCTTTCCAAACCTCTGCTATAAGCACCTCCATTTTTGAAACATCCCAGTCCACTACAAAATCTGGGATACGTGTGGGCAAAAGACTAAAAGCAGAGACGTCATTTTGTCCTTGCGGTCTCATGAACCCAGACGCATTGAGCATAAAACAAGCTTTAGAGTCACATGAATGTGCTTTACAGTTAACGACGCAAGGTAGAGATGCCAGGGAAGCTTTTTAAGTAGGTGATAAGTCCAGTTACCATGACTACCACTAATACTGTAGATAATTAATAATACACATAAACTACAGGCCAGAAGTTTGAGGCTACCCCCAAATTAAATAAATAAATAATCAATACAGTGTTTGTTTTACAATTTATTGCACATGAAATGACAAAATACATAAAATAAACATAAGTAATTAGTTTTCGAGAAACATTTGTCAACAAGAGCACATTATGTAGCCACTATAGCTTAAGAAATGATTTTTAATGAAGGCATCAGTCTGTATTAGTGCACTGGCACTGCAGTTGTGTTCCAACTCCCTTTTGATTTGTTTTAACATTGTATTCAATAGCTACTGTCTGCCTTCTCCCACATCATTTGGGATTAACTTGCTACACAGTCTGATCATGCTATTGCTCTGCATGTAAAACATGGGGTGTCAGTAATGCTGTGGGGGTGTTTTTGGCGGAGAGAGATCTGGAGACTTGGTCCCAAGTTAAATGAATTATGGAGAAAGAAAATTACCATTCCATTCTTCAAAGACATGCAATTCCATCCGGTTTACAAATTATTGGTCAAAATTTCATTCTTAAACAGGACAATGATCCAAAAACATTCATCAAAATTATATGGAAATTACATCCAGAAACAAAAGGTTTTGACAGTTCAGACTTGGCCAGAGGGGGTTACTTTGACGAAACCAAAGTCTGAGCCTGAAATTACTTCAAAGGGCTTTGATGTGACAAATTCTTCTTGAAAACTAATTTGTTACATTTATTTTATGTATTTTTGTCATTTCCTGTGCANGACAAATTCTTCTTGAAAACTAATTTGTTACATTTATTTTATGTATTTTTGTCATTTCCTGTGCAATAAATTGTAAAGCAGTATATTGATGAGTTTTTGTTTTTAAATCTGGGGGTGGCTTCAAACTTCTGGCTTGTAGTGTACAAATAATGATAAGTGCATAGGCTTAAGCACACTTAAAAAAAACTGTGGTTTTCAGTTTTCATACACGGAGGCTAATTCTGTCCAATCAAGGTCAAAAGCCTCTTAGACTAGAAAGCAATTTGCCCAGCACTGTAATGCTCCTACCACGAATGTTTTGATAACTTGTTTTGACTAGAGGGATGAGCACACCGAAAATAATAAGCAAATATTGTAGCAGTAAATTGTGGTTCATTTGTTCAGTTCAAGGATGGATGCACTAAGTCCATGCAGAGCCGCAGCAGCTCTCTGCTTGAGGCTCGCAGCACTCCGGCTGTTGGACGTGCAGCACCAAGGAGCGTCAGCGGGGTCAGGTGTGGGATGATTAATTAAAAGCATGTGCTCCATGGAAGCGCTTCTCTCCAATGCAATAAAACAAGTTTATAGGCCTCCGCTGCCCACATTCTTTTCCTCCACTTTTCATCTGTATGACAAAATGCCCTCTCCCCGCTCAGGGCATACGTCTTCACCCGCTGACAGCTCCAGGATTACGACCATGGGGGTGAGNTCCCCGCTCAGGGCATACGTCTTCACCCGCTGACAGCTCCAGGATTACGACCATGGGGGTGAGCTGAGACAGAATGGGGGGAGGTAGCAACCGAGCTCCTCAAAGTCATCATGGCCATCATAGATTACAGTATCCTCTCCCTCACTCTTCCTGTCAGTCCGATAGCGTGCGACAGTGTGCATGCTGATAAGGTGGGAGAGATGAGAGGGAAAGGTTGGTGGGATGGGATCGTATGACCTGGATCCTGCAAAGAAAAGTCACCTGATTCCGCAGCCTAGAGCTGCCCAGGCGCCTCTCACTCTCATGCTCAATATGTGGAGACAGGAGGAGAGCTGAGTGATGTGACTGGAGGTTTATTGGTGTTTCCATCAGTTCTTTCTGACACCATTCACACCGTTCACTCCATACTGTTCACTGCCAGGAAATGTCACACCAATGCTATCTAGTTGTAAATCAAGCCAGCTACATGGCTTTTTTTTTTTTTTTTTNTTTTTTTTTTTTTTTTGCTCAATCTTTGTGTGTGTGTGTGTGTGTGTGTGTACACATGTTTGTGTCTTCTGTATTAATGTGTTAATATCTGTGAGTGACACCATTATGCACTGCAAAACTCCCTTTCCAGAGACAAGAAAAGTTTTGTATTACAGGCAGTCTCCGACTTATGAATGTCTGACTTATGAACAATCCGTACTTACGAACCGACCATTAAGCCTATTAAATTAAAAATTCAAGTTATATACAGTGATTCATAATAATGAACGGTGCATCACTTAACGACGCACATCAGAACATTGCACGTCGTCAGCCGTGTGCCGCTGCATAATTATTATTATCACTGTACTGTACTGTATTATTATGTTTACGATGTTTTAGGATATCTGGAAGTGTTTCTTTAATGTTTCTTATGCATAGAGAGGTAAAATATATACGCTAGATATGCACCTAATTAAAATATATATGCTAGATATGCACTTTACATAACTGTTCCGATTTACGTACAAATCCGACTTATGAACAGCCATGGGCACGGAACTCGTTTGTAACCCAGGGACTGCCTGTACATACTGATATTTGCTAGTATTAAGCAAAATAAAAGAAAGAAAGAAAGAAAGAAAGAAAGAAAGAAAGAAAGAAAGAAACAAATCTGCCAATGAGGTAAGAGANAAAGAAAGAAAGAAAGAAAGAAAGAAAGAAAGAAAGAAAGAAACAAATCTGCCAATGAGGTAAGAGAAAGTAAAAGAAAAGCTTTCTTAAAATTAGCTTAAAGAATCACACACAAAAAAAAACTAAAAGGTTAAAAATAAATTTCAAAAAGCTTTGACCAGTTTCAATAATTTTAACAGAAACTATTAATTCAATTAAATCACAAAAACCACTTGTTGGATTGGTAAGAAAATGTCACAGTACTCTGTATCGGGCCACACATTTTGATGTATGGTACATGGTGCTAGGCTCAAAGTAATTAAGTACCAATAATTACGTGTTTTTCGTGATTTGTATGAAAACCGTACATCGGATTGCTGCTAAAAGATATAGCAAGGGTGCCAAAATGAGACATTTGCCAATTGCGTGTCTGAGCAAGGGTCTTTGGAAATTAATTACTCCAAAATGCTACAGTAAAAATTGTTCAGTTTGGTGCCAAAAAATGGCGACGAGAAGTAGAATCCAAAACAAAAACAAAAAAAAAAAAAANAAAAAAAAAAAAAAACCAATACAGTAAGTATGCAGCATTTTAGGATGTGTGCTTAGCTTTCCAAGCACACATAAGATAAAATCGTTTTCTTGAATTGCAAGTTTTTTGCTGTGTGTCAGTTGTCTCCGTTGAATTAAGATTTACCTACAGCATTGTCATGGCAACACTGACAAATTCAGAGTGTTCAAATATAAGATGTTTGGAGGTGGCATGCCTCAAAATCAGATTTTGTGGTCTGTGGATTCAGAATGGAAGACATTGACACCATGTTGCTCTTTGCATCAGATCTGTGTGACGTGTGACAAGAAACAGGATGTGGATGTTGTTCAGCCGCTGTGTGTCTGTGCACTTTTCTTTCCATCTGTCTATTCTGGCTCTCTCTCTCTCTCTTTCCCTGTGTTGGTCATGTCTGTCTGCCTGTACCTGTCACCTTTCTATCATTCCCCCCCCACACTCTCTCTCTCTCTCTCTCTCTCTCTCTCATATTTCACCTCCTCAGAACTTGCTTCTTCCCTTTAAGAACCCAGCTGGATTAACATACCGTATATACTCGAGTATAAGACAAGTTTTTTGTTTGTTTGGTTTTTTTTTAAACCAAATTTCACAAAGCAAATCGGGGGTTGGCTTATACACAAGTAATTCAAATCAGATCCCAGAGAACGAAATTTCCAAGGGTAGAAATACTACCCATTACCACTACCCATGAAAAATAGATTAAATCATACCTTAGAATGATGTATTTCCTGACTAAACATCTTATCCAATACATTTTGCAGCGGCCAGTAAGCCGTGATCCATCAGTTACGGTAATCAGCTGCTGAAATAAATATCATGTTTACTGGTACATGGATTATTTTCAGAAAATCAGAGGAGTACTATGACAATACCCAGAAAACAGGTAATTTGCTAAACAAATAAATTGATGGAACAACATCAGGGGGTCGGCTGAGGGAATTCCAGAACTCTGTATGAAGGAATGTCCAGCACATAGACAGACCCGCATCGACTCAGGTACAGGATAATTACTGAAAACACGCAATGGGTGATTCTTAATAAAAAAAAAATAATAATAATTACACAGCTAAATAAGATAAATAAGCGCCATGATAATTATAGCTCAGTTGTAAAGCTTTCCTTACCTTCATCAGTGTGATTCAGACAAGGAAGAGGAGTCCAGAAAACTTCATGTTAGCTAATGTCACTTACAGTAATCAGCTGTTTACCGGTATGTGGATTATTTTCAGAAAATCACAGGAATACTATGACAATTCTCAGAAAAAAACAGGTAGTTTGCTAAACAAATAAATTGATGGAACAAATCAGGGGGTCAGCTTATATGTGGGTTTCTTTAAAACTCAAAATTTGCGGGTCAAAATTGGGGGACGGCTTATATTCGAGATCAGCTTATAGTCGAGTACATTACACATTTCTCAGTGACTTTGTAAAATAAAAAGATTGCATTCAGCTTGTTTCTCAGACAGCAGCAGTGAGTATGCACAGCTCCCCAAGGTCAGCGCAGACCTGAATAGCCCACTTTAATTCATTTTGGAGGTGTGCCAGCACTTTGGCATGCTGTCTATTTTGCCTCGCCTTGCGGCCCAGGTGTTGCTTTTAGATTACAGCATGCTCACACGGCAAAGAGAAGGCCTGTAATCAGGTTAGCGGAATAAAGAGACAGTTCCTCACCCTCTTTATAAAATTATAGTCATTGTCGACACTCAGGACTGTTTATCCCAGAGGTTTTAGAATGAGCAAATCACGTTGGGGTGTGAAGGTGGAATATAGCTGGACGTGGGCTGGAGTTGGAAATGACAGGACATCAGGCTACAGCAAAGGTGAGAGGAGCTATCGGAATTAACATCACGGAATGCAAAAGACCCAGACCCCCACTTCCAGAGACATTTGGCAGAGACAGCAGTGCATCTGCCATTATCTGCAAATGTAGTTAGATTCCCTCACTGGCTTTTCACTGATCCGCCTGTTTGGGCTATGTGATCAGCACAACAATGTACATGTTTTCACATTCAGCCTGCCTGTCTATTAGAAAAATTACTCAAACAAACTGGAGCAGTGCCATTTCACATCATGACCTCGGCACCCACCGTCTAAAAATAATTAATAGAGTTGCAGGAAGTGGAAGCACACATCATTAACTTTCATCATAGTATTTCTGCGGGTGAAAACTAAACAATCAATGAGAAATGCCTCATAAAATCAGACCTGAGGACAATATAACGTGGAAAAGCGCAAATCTCTTTCTGCCTTGGGAGACCGTGGAATTGGAATTATTGATATTGGCCCTGAGCTTGTACTTGCCATTCAAAAATGCACTGAGGCTGAATTATAAAGTGTGTTCAAATCATTCACAAAATATGTGGGAGGCAAGCATTTAGCAATAATATAATGATCCATGGAGGGGCAGGTAGCAAGAGAAAACGCTAACATTTCAGTCAGTCAGCTTGTCACAACTTTAAAGGACCACACTGGTGATTTTGCATGTTTGAGCCCAATAAATACTATCCACATATATAATACATTACTGCCAACCATTTTTCCAAAACAGAAAAGTAGTTTAGTTTGTATGTTATTTTGCCAAATTCCCTAATCTTTCAAAATCAAATGTTCAGGCGATACACCCACCTTAAAACTCAATGTTTCACCTGCTAACATGTACGTGTGAATGTAGGAGGCATGGTCATTTTAATTTCCCTGTAAAAGGTTGTGCTTTCTCATGGGATGATGTTTCCTGATGGAGATGCACATTTTCTTCCGTGATTGGATTGGTTAAATAAAATTTTGTAGCCGTTGTGTTTGCTGTGATGGATTTCCTATCTCAAGCGCATTTCAAGTCTCTACAAGTTAATTTTTATAGTGTACTGGAATGAACCGAAACCAATAGCAGTCTGGAAGGTAGAAAAAAAATCTAAAATGTACCACTCCAGTAGTATATTGTGGTAAATGGTTGGCAGTAATGTGACATATGTGGGTTGTATTCATTGGGGTCAAACATGCAAAATCACCTTTAAACCCTGAGCAGCCCAGGCTTGGGCCCAAGTACTTCCATTGTAGCAGTTGTGTGTTTTATAATCACCATTTCTCAATAAAATACTGATGAATGAAAGAAAGCTTAGATTCTCCCGAACAAAATTAGACCAAGCATGACATTCTATGACTGCAATCCCGAGATAAATGTAATTAAAGCTCAAGATAGCCTAGCTAAGCTATACGTAACTCTGTCACTTCTTGATGATGTAATTTCCGAGGAGGGTCTAAATATTAAAATCCATCTCTGTTATTGGATAGTAGACTAGCAGACGATTTGATTGATGGGTCATTGGTCCTATCAGCTTTTATATAGCCATGTCAGTAGGCATATGTTTCACGTGCGTATTGTGTGTGTAAAATATTTCACTGACAGACCAGTCTGTGACATTATATAATCACTATTTCTCAATAAAATAGAGATGTATGAATATCTACAGAAAGCTTAGATTCTCCCGAACAAAATGAGACCAAGCATGACATTTTATGACCACGCAATCCCGAGTTAAATGTAACTAAAGCACAAGATGATAGCCTCCGAGGTAACGTTAGCTTGGAGGCTAGCGTTAGCTTCTCAATAACATCACTTCCTACTTAGACTTGGATAGAAAAGATTGGATAGAATTTGATTAATGGATCAGTGGCCCAATCAGCTTTGGTTTATCAACAGCCAAGTTTGTCTGTGTGGGAAAAACAAAAACAAAAACAAACAAACAAACAAAAAAAAAAAACGTGCTTTCACCCTTTTGGACACCTTGGAGACACTTTCTCTCCAAAACAGAGACAAAACAGGGATACTAACGGTGCCAAATGCCCTAACTTTTTTTTTTTTCACTATGTTCAAACATTCTAAATCTTTCAGCATTTAGAGTTTACACATTTAGCAGCATCACTAATGTTAATCCAAGGAGCTGGCTTGGTTGTGTGCCTGAAATATACATTTTGAAAAATATATAACTTGAAAAAAAACCTTTGTTCGCCTACATTTTTTTTTTTTGTGTTTTTATTGTCATTATTGAACCTGAGAATCTCTAAACTTGAAACCAGGCCATTTTCCTGAAAATTTAAAAGGTTTTCTGTCAGTTGGTACAAAGTAAATGACTTCTGTTGTCATATGTTCAGAGTTATAAGCCTTCATTTTTGGGTATAAAACTTAGGTGGAAACTGCTCAAAAAACACCTAAGGGGATAAAGGGTTAAAGGTCACTCAGTAATCAAACACAATATTGAATAAAGTTAATTATTGCAAATATGTGGTGCATTAGGAGTTTATGTTACACATCATGAATCAACATATGAAAACATCATTTTTCCACAGTAGTTTAGTAATTTGCTTTATGTAATAAAAGTAAAGTATTTCATGTCCTTGTGTATGAAATGACCCCAAAGTTATCAACTGACAACCAGACTTTGGTGGATCACAGATTTAAAGATGACTAAATCAGCTTACTCACAATAACATAAAAGGTCTGCCGAACACAGAGAAGCGTTTGTCAGCACTTTCTGAGAGGCGGCAGTCAGAAACGAGGTTCACTGACAGAAGAACTCATAGATCAGCTCATTAGCAAAATGCCACTGATGGATTTACAGCGAGGTAAGAACATTACAAAACTCCTTGTGTAATGTTCCAAATTTGTATGTTTTTTTTTTTGTTTTTTTTTTAATATATATGCTCTTTGTTCTACACCTCATGCAGAACATTAAACTGCATTAAGTCATTTTTTGGGGGTTCTCAGGAGCAGAAAGACTCCAAAACAAACATGGCCACAGCAGCTTGGGATTTGTTCCAGAAAGGAGGATTAGTGGACTAATCTAATCTGTTGCATCAAAATTTAGGAGTTTCCTGGATTTTTTGATCAGTGAGGGGCTTTTTCCTTTCAGATACCAGGATTACTGACTGAATGTATTTCTATGATAACCGATATCCTGAAACTTAACTATCCCAGGCAGGTTTTCAGGCTCCAAATCTTAACTGTGTTTGGCTGTTACCATCTGTTGACCGTGTAAAATGAAATATGGAAACAAATGTTCTCTCCTGTATTTCTTTATCGTCTGATTACTGGTAAATTGTTAATATGTGAGAATGTATTAATAATTTGTATTGTATAATAGTTAGTATGATACTATTGTGCATATTCTACCAACTTAGAACTCTGGCTTGTATCAATCCAAAAGATTTTCAAAGGCACTGAGGCAACTTAAGTGCTTTTAAAACCGGATTTACACTCCCACACACGTGACCTGATTCTGATTCTTTTGCTCATATGTGACACATATCAGATAAGTTTCCTGAAGATGTAAATGGTAAAAAGTCACATGGAATCAGATATTCTCAGATCCATTTTGGGTCACTTGCATATGTGGAAATAAATCGAATACGTATCAGATATCTGCCAATGTGACTGCTGTCTAATTACACAGATCGGAATTTCCTTCCCAAACTGACTCCTACATAACATTCCACCTTGTCCGCATATGGATAATGTAAGCATCAATACAATGACCACTCTCTGTAAATAGAAATGGAGGGCATACTATATATATAGATATATATCTATCTATATAGATATATATAGATATATATCTATATATATATCTATCTATATAGATATATATAGATATATATCTATATAGATATATAGATATATAGATATATATATATAGATAGATATATATAGATATATATATCAGACATACTGATGTGTGTTTATGTCAAATAGACGTGTTAGTGTGTGGTAACAGGCTTCTGTTACAGCAACAAAACTCCAACTCCACCTGCTTCTCCTCAACCAATGAAAATACGTGGCCCAATGGGAGAGATACATGCTCAAACAACATATCAGATGTTTTTCTCTGCATTTCAAACTTGCTAACCTGCTGATCACATTTTTAAATAGTTCTCTCCTCTTTGTCCATTGAAGCATTTTGTTTACATCCATCGAAGAAATGTGTGCATGCGCAGCTACATCTGGGTTGCTACAGGTCAAAGCCATGGAAATACAGGTATCAGATATGAGCCACTTAAAAAAGAAAATGTAAATACACTGCACGAAGTTTGCATGTTTGAGGTTGTTTGCTTAAAACTGCTGCATACAGTTTTATACTGTATTATATTTTATACCAAAGATGACATTCAGGTAAAGAGAACCAAAGGAAAAAAAAACTATTTGGTTAAAGGAGGAAATAGCTGTAGAATGGTTTACCCTGGGATTGGTGATAAATTTATCATTAGCAAGTCATTTGACTTAGTGTAAGTTTTATTTATTTATTTATTTTAAGTGTCTTTCCCCAATTTTTAAGCATAACATACTCATTCATAGCAAAGCACAGATTTCATTTTTGGAATCTACATGTAATCTGTATTTTTGCAGTGGCACTGACATCTTCAATAATTTATTCCTCCTAGAAAGTCTACTGGTGCCAAACCAAATCTAAGCCTATAGATATCAATGCATATACTTCCGGGCAAGATGGCGGGCCGGGTGCAGCAGTTCATTTGAGCTCTGTCTATTTGTCCCACTTTATACTCGAACTTATCTATCCGACTCTCAGTTTTTTGTTTTTTTTTTTACTTATTTTGACAGTGAATACGTCAGCAGGTATCCTAACTGTGTTATTTTGTGAT
>VXCM01000041.1:25791-111426 GCA_014773175.1 Lucifuga dentata | reverse complement strand
TAGATGGAGGCAGATGATTCGCTGTGGTGACCCCTGAAGGGAAAGCCCAAAGGAAAAGAAGAAGTTGGGATTTTTTCTCTAAATCTTCAGGCTTTCTTCCATCTTATAGACCAAACAGCTGGACAAAAACATGCATAGCAAGGTCACGGCAAGTCCTCCATCCCTGTAGGCAGGAAGCACCGAGCACAAAACGCCCGTGGGGCTCTGCCCATCAGAAACAGGAAGTACAAAGTGCAAACTAGCAATAATGCCACACCCCTCACACTAGGAAGATGGATGGTGTTATTGAACACCTTGATGATACTGTAACAAACTCTGGATACTTTGGTTAGGAACATTTACAGTGGTGACAATGACAATGGCAACATGATGACTTTATGTTTGCCACAGAATTGTTTCCTACTTTCAAGGATAGTCTGTGAACCGGAATTGGCAATGTAAAATAAAAGTATATTAAAGGAATCTGTGGATGATCCTATTTGAGGAAAGGCCAAAAAAAATCCTGAATTCAAACACATTTCTGCTATCTTCATTCCATTTCTACATCTGTCAAAGGAAAGAGAAAGACAAACCAAACCTGCAAACCTGAACCATCAAACACAGCTAGGATGAATTTTCACTAGATAAGACCTATTTTCTGAGCTACTTGGCGATAGTGATGTGAATACACTCCAGGCAATTTCAGTTAAAGGTAAACACATCAATCATATATAAAACTATTTAATATACGTAGCTTGTGTGCAAAAATGGAAATTTCCTGCTTTAACAGAAAAAACTCAAGAAAACGGGGAGGTGTACTTTCATGGGAACCTATTCAGAAAGACTGCCTAAGCATTTAAGATGTACCCCTTTAAAATATAATGCAATGATGTGTAAAGATAACACACTCACATACTTACATCATATAGCAAGACAACACAGTTTTGTTGAGTGTACATGGAGAGTCTAATTACATTGTGAGCAGTGGCGATAAATCACTGGAGTCTTAATCAAAGCATTACAGGAGAGGGAGTCATCAATCACTCACTACAGCACAACATAACATCACCCTGTAGCGTCTCCCTGGCAGCCTGCTCCGTGGCTAACATGGGACATTGTGGTGACACGTTATCATTAGCACAATCAACAGCACTTGGATGTCCTGACGGAAAGCCAGCAGATGGCACATGGGATGAGATATATGGGACAATGAAGTCGATGAGTCCTGATGATCTTTTCAGTGTGTGTGAAGCAAACGAGAAATGATTGTATACCGTAAAATATCAGTAGATTTTCTAAAAGTTTTTGCGTTGTTCATGAGAACCTTTTAAGAAATGGCTACTAAATTATGAATTAATTTAAATGATTATAATGATGATTAGCAGTAATGATGATGGATATTATATTATTATTATGTGGGTTCCCTCCGGGTACTCCGGCTTCCTCCCACCTCCAAAGACATGCATGTCAGGTGAATTGGGAACTCTAAATTGCCTGTAGGTGTGAATGAGAGCGTGAATGTGTTTGTCTGTCTCTGTGTGTCAGCCCTGCGATAGACTGGCGATCTGTCCAGGGTGTACCCCGCCTCTCGCCCTATGACCGCTGGGATAGGCTCCAGCCCCCCGTGACCCTCAACAGGACAAATGGGTTTAGAAAATGGATGGATGGATGGATGGATGATGGATATTAATTTAAAAGGCTTAAACCTTATTAATACCCAAAGTCTTCCAAGCACGGAAATGAATATAGCCAAGAAATTGATGCTTTTAAAGGAAAGTCTGAATGTCAGCCTACATAAACTACTCATTTAATGGGGTCATTATGCTTTTTGTTATTCCCTCATTTTAATCCTGTAATACAGCAGGGAGTGTGTTGAACATCATCAAAATTGCAAGTTGAAAAACTTCACTTCTGTAACATGTTTGACCCTCTTACACACCTGCTTGACACACCCATCAAGTAGCAAGTGATTGCTAGCATCTGCCATATTACCACTGGCCTGTTTTCACTCAGTGTGCACACCAACACTGCAACAAGGAGAGCAGAAAAGGATTAATGTCAATTTCAGCATTGCAAAGTTTTCAAAATAAACCCCTAAATGAAAATACGAACATGAAAATCTGTTAAAAAAAAAAAAAAAAAANAAAAAAAAAAAAAAAAAAAGCAAATAATTTGGAATTGGGTTACTTACTTGGGTTACCTTCCTGGTGGCAAAAAATGTGGTATTAGTTAAGGTGAAGTTGTTATGGTAGCCTGTGATTCTCTGTTCTTCATTCATTATGTGAAGCCAAACACACTTAAATTAATTTTTTCCTAATTTTAACGATAGATTCCTATTCATGAAATCTTAAGCAATTTTCTTTTAACCAACCGGCAGATTTTTTTTACACTTGATACTAGAAAATATTGCCAGATTACAAAAACAGTTTTATTTTTTATCTGCCAGTGGGATAACACGACTTAGACTTTTTCCAATGAAAATCATCTTATTTGAAGAATTTTGCAAATCAAGACTTAAGGACAAAAATAACTTGGTGGATGCAGAATAGAGGCTCAACTTTGCCTTTCTGCTGCATTTTTGAACCCTGTACTCCTCTGAGCAGTGACCACTATCCAATATATGAGGAGTAACACATGGCATACTATGACTGAATATTTCAACTAATGGTCAAGTTCATGTCTGGTGTCTTGAATCTCTGTGGGGACATGTTAACTGTAGTTGGCTTTGATGGATTTCAGAAAGCTGGGTCACCTCGATGGTGCAGCACTGACATTCAGCATGTACCTCCTTAAGGTGGGGGAATGACAGATGGCATTTCAATGGAATCTATAAAAATGTGTCACAATAGAAGGTATTTTGACTTCTAGTCCTCAGCTGACCTACTTTAGAAGTGGTGTACAATCACTGCTTTAAAGAAGTATGGAGGGAGGCAAGGGAAAGCCAGAGATGGTGTCATTAAAGATAAGAACAGATCATAATATTTATTACTCCCACAGTAATTCTTACAATTTATCATTATTTATGTTTCTTTTTTTTTAAAACAGAATCTTCTAGGGTTTCTTCATCATTTTTTGATGGTATTTTCTCTCTTTATCATGTGAGATGGCTGAAGTTAAATGACAGAACAAGACAGACAGAATAAATAGAAAGAGGAGAGAGAGAGAGAGAGAGAGAGAGAGAGAGAGAGAGAGAGATGGGATGAAGTAGCAGGCAGTCAGCTATGAAGGACAAGACCGTAGCAGTTATATTTAGTTATCAGTTTTCGGGGGCTGTCACTCGGAACATCTTATTAGAATAAAAAAGAAAGAAAAAAAAAAAGAATATACTCCATAAACCCATTGCAATCATTGAGAATCATAGAAACACATACTGAAAGAAAACAAAATGCAAAGTACTGTACACCTAGGGTATGTGCACATCTATCTATCTATCTATCTATCTATCTATCTATCTATCTATCTATCTATCTATCTATATATATATAAGGCAGATCTTTTTTGACTTTTTGAGAAAGTAAGTATTCCTTATTTCTTTATTTCTTTTCATTTGAAAGGGGGCATGGACAGGGGAATTAATGATGTTCGCCCACAGGCTTGTCTTTTAAAATGCCCCGAAGCACATCTAAAGTTTATTAATCATTCTATAATGAGAGATTAAACACCAGGATTCATTAGCACAATACATGCACTGTAAATCACATGCTTGAGGGAGATGTCCTTACAAGTAATAGCATCTCTATTTCATGTCTTCATTCATGCTAAGTCCCCAGTGCAGCAATTCACAATTAAAGCAACTCAGTGCAATAAATCTGGTGCATAGTTAAATTTTATACCATTTTAAACAGTTGTTTTGTTCAGTGCATTCATCTAGATGGTGTTAGTTACAAGTAAGAGACATACTAATAATAACATAAAGAGGAATGGTGTAAATTTATTGGCAGACTGAATTATTGATCCAGCTACAGATTGCATCAGGTTAAATAGGACAACTAAGATTAATTTCTGCTCTCAAAGACTTTTTTTTTTCCCTTGAAAGAGGTTTACTCTGCTCAGATGGGTCATTTTTTTCTCTCTCTCCTTGACTGTTAACTGGTTTTATAGATAATTGCTAATGTTATGGGGCTGAGCCATACAGAGAAGGCAATTATAGAGTAATTACCAAAGAGTCCATTTAACCCTCTTTGTCACAGTTAAACTTACAGCTGTACAGCTCTTCCTAATTTACAGAAAGTTTATTACAACAGACCACACTAATTATGCTGAAAATCATGCAATTCATTATGTAGGTACTACATAAACTTCAACTGGAATACACATTGGCGATATTAAATCTGGACGGAGCAGTACAGGTAAATGCTGCCACCTATTGGCTAATTGATGTACTTGTAAATTCAGTGATTTTGGAATGATCTGGCGGCTGTATTTGACGATGCTGCCTTCAAGTACAATTGGAAATATTAAGGAATCTTAATTATAGGAGGTAACGCTAGCAGCGTGTATGCCTTTGTTCACAAGTTACTTACATACAGTGTTTATGGTGTGTAAAACATGGTAACCATATCTACAATTTATGCCAAGACTGATTTACAAACAACGTTGTGGTTATTGAATTTCAAAAATAACAGTAAATGGCCCATTGTTTTATAATCTTCGATTTTTTTTTTTTTCCCTAAGAGACAACATGTCTGTGAATCCTAAAATAACAAAACCCAAGTGTAAGCTTGTCATCGGGCCTAGATTGGTAGCAGTGATTTATTTACAACTTTGGAAATTGGAACAAACGTCTTACGACGAGCGTGCAGTGAAGTAAAAATGTATCCAAACATGGCGGACACGGATGAGACGTAAGTAGCTGCCGGAGAAGCAAGCAAGATAGAGTCATTAACTTACCGAAAGATGCTTTCAGATTTCATTAACCTACGAAAGCAGAGCATGAATGAACCCTCTTTTATTCTCTCTTTTTAGGGAGAAGAAAAGAAGGAGAGTAGTGGAGCTGACTGAGAAGTTAGTGATGAATTGGTAGAAGTGGCGGAAGATTTGAGGTTGTTAGACAACAGGAAGGTTAACTTTAGCTAGCTGAAGGGGCTATAAAAAAAAACAAAACTTCCTTGACAGCTAAAGCACGGCAATACCGAAACGTGGATTTAAGTGCATTTAGCGAATACTTTTGACAATCATAGACTTCACCACTTAACGTAGCTATACAAAGCTGAGGCTATTTCTGTACCTGCTCACAGCTGACAGAAAGCCGCCTAGCTTAGCTAGTTGGAGCTCTTATGCAGGGGAGTAGTTAACCCCCAAAATACTCGAGTGTCAGAAACGCCCACTTTTTTAAATGCGCAACTTTATTCTTTTATGTGGAGATTAAGCATAAAAAGAACAGTATGGTAGTCCAGAAAAAGAGTGACATAACACAAATACCCATAGATTATTCACATTTAGTTCCTTTAACCCCTGAAAATTATTGCATGATCTGCCGTGAACTGCATATAGCACCCTTTCAGAGTGAAACCTGCTCACAATATTGAGCTAAGATGTCTGTTGATTTGTTGTTTTGCATGATCTCAGTAGCTGTAGGAGTTTTGTGTAATATCATACCATATATGTATGCCATCTGAGTACATTTTAGAGATGCTACTGATTATAAAAACTAAATGTACTCGTATTCAGGATGGTGGTTGATGGAGGCACTGAAGAGAGCTCGGAGTGGGACGGTCGATGGAACCATATCAGAAAGTTCCTGGAAAGGTCAGGGCCCTTCACGCATCCCGACTTTGAAGCCAGCACAGAGGTATGTTAAGGGAGTTCTGTAATATGCAAGCTTCATTTGCATTTTAATCTGTCCTATGCTCTCTTATATTATGCTGAAATCTAATAATTTATATTGTCTCTGTCTACAGTCATTACAGTTTATGTTAGAGACTTGCAAGATCCTGGTCATTGGTGCTGGTGGTTTGGGATGTGAGCTTCTCAAAGACCTGGTATGGGTCTATGATCACTGTTAAATATTCAGAGGGTAGAATTTGTAATGAATTGTTGTAATGAATATTGATATTTGAATGTTGTAATTGTATTTAATATTTTTGTTGCTTTTTGTGATCATGCTGGGGCTCAGGCTTTATCAGGCTTTTGCAACATTCATGTTATTGATATGGACACCATTGATGTTTCCAACTTGAACAGACAGTTTCTCTTCAGGTCAGTGCAGTTATATATTGTGTTTTACGTACATTTCTTACTTAAATATATGTAAACTTACTTTGAAACAAGCTTACTTCCTGATAATATGTGTGTCATCTTCACCAGGCCTAAAGATGTAGGCCGACCCAAGGCAGATGTAGCAGCTGATTTTATCAACAGCCGCATACCCGGAAGCTGTGTAATCCCGTATCCTTTAAAAATACAAACACACACACACACACACACACACACACAATTTCCTGAACGGTCCAATTGGTGATCCAAATGTGAGAAGGCAGCTCTACCATAGGATTTGACAGGATCCTTAAAATTGTCAAAACGTGAAGAATGTGGCAAGCAGCTGTTTCCAGATAATACAATTATGCAGTGACACATACATAAAAATATTTTTGGCTTCTCAAGCAAGCAAGGGTGCGTTCTTCCAAAAAAAAAGAACTTCTCCTTAATGCTCTTTGTAGCCATTTTAAGAAAATCCAAGACTTCGATGAGACATTTTACAGACGTAAGTGACCCTTTAATTTTTCATTCCCAGTGTGATTTACATTTGGTTAGAAACCTTTTTATTTGACATGAGATTCAAATTTGGCTCATCTCTCTGTTTTTTTTCTTTTTTGTTTTTTTTTTCCAGAATTCCACATCATTGTCTGTGGACTGGACTCCATTATTGCCCGGAGGTGGATGAATGGTATGCTGGTAAGTTGTCCCTGTTACAGAAGTTTCTTTATGTAATGCTAGTATTTAAAACACATTGTACTCATTCATGTGCTTTTTGTCCATCTTTTTGTGTAGCTGTCTTTACTGGTGTTTGAGGATGGTGTCTTAGACCAAAGTTCTGTCATCCCTTTAATTGATGGTGGAACTGAAGGCTTTAAAGGAAATGCCAGA
Organism: Lucifuga dentata; assembly: GCA_014773175.1. NCBI lineage: Eukaryota > Metazoa > Chordata > Actinopteri > Ophidiiformes > Bythitidae > Lucifuga > Lucifuga dentata. The sequence goes on along the minus strand of VXCM01000041.1, from coordinate 104,361 downwards.
GTCATCCTTCCTGGTATGACTGCCTGCATTGACTGTACCCTTGAGCTTTACCCACCACAGGTAAGGTAGAATTTATTTTATAAAATGCTAGAGATTTTGAAACATTATCTCAAATATGGCTGCTAGAGAAACAGTTTGATGTCTGTACACCTCTCTGTGCAGATCAACTTCCCCATGTGTACGATAGCCTCCATGCCTCGTTTGCCAGAACACTGCATTGAATATGTCCACATTCTGCTGTGGCCTAAAGAGACACCCTTTGGAGGTATAAAATCATACTGACTTTAGTTTTCCTATATATGGTTTTTGATGTGTCAGATGCTATATCAGGATTAATATATCCTTCCTTGAATTGCAGGAATATAGAAAAGCGTTTGTTTTTGTTTGTTTTGTGTCAGATGGCGTGGGCCTGGATGGGGATGACCCAGAGCACATCCAGTGGGTGTATGAGAGATCTCTGGAGAGGGCAGCAAAGGTCAACATAACAGGAGTCACACACAGACTAACCCAGGGTGAGCTTACATTTCACCTCGCTACCAGAACACTGCTCCAATTTTTCCAGCTCCAGGCGAGCCAGACTACACAAAACAGAGCAAGCTGTTACCATCTAAAGGAGGTTGGAACCTCAGTATCTTAGTCTGTATCTGTAAAGCATTATATTCTGTGCAAGACTAAATGATAAAGTTGGAGAAAACAATACAGAATTTTTTATTTCGTCTTTATTTCACCAGGATGGTATTCTGAGAGAAGAATCTTTTTTTTATTTTTTTCAAGAAACTCTGGGCATAAATAGCACTAATGGCTAATGGTCTGTAATATCAAAATCTAACTGATGTTCTCTCCCAGCAGCAGATTTGAATAAGTAACCAAAACATATGTTTTCTGTATCAAATTTAAATGCTGCAGGTGTTGTTAAGAGGATAATCCCAGCTGTCGCATCTACAAATGCAGTAATAGCTGGTAAGTAACTGCAGTTATGAGATGTGAATGTATCTTTGCAGAAACCTGTGTTGTCTGCTGTCTCTATGAAAGGTTTTATGCCTCGCCATAGAACTGTTAATCATTTCCCAGACCGTACTGAGTCTAATCATACTCTGTAAACAGAAATCTATAACTATAACTGTTATTCCTTTCTTATTTGAACCAGCTGCGTGCGCCACTGAGGTTTTCAAAATAGCAACAAGGTAAGTTTATCATCTCTGCCCTGCCGTAAATTGCAAAATTGTGTAAATTCCACAAGCTTTTTATTGTTTTTTCATGATGTTTTCTTTTGTGTCTGCAGCGCCTACATCCCTCTGAATAACTACATGGTCTTCAATGATGTTGACGGCCTGTACACGTACACTTTTGAGGCGGAACGAAAGGTTTGTCTCAGAGTTGTATCTGCCAGTTCATGTAGGCTACAGTAACCAAGTCAGATTTTGTATTCTATAATATATGTTTATGTCCAATCCAAACACAGGAAAACTGTTCAGCCTGTAGCCAAGTACCACTGGACTTAGCTTTCTCTCCAGCTTCCAAACTGAAGGAGGTGTTGGACTATCTGACTGAGAGTGCCTCCCTGTAGGTTTGGATTTATTGCCAGTTATTAAATTATGATGAAATAATTGAAGTTCTGCTTTCAGTCATTATTCACTTGTTTGGTTTTCTTTTATGGAACTACGTTCAACAATACCTAAATACTTTTTCAGGCAAATGAAATCACCTGCTATAACAGCAACAGTGGAAGGAAAGAACAAAACATTATATTTACAGGTAATTAATCTGGATTCACACAGTTTTGTATTTGTAGTTCGGTTTCCCATGGCTGTATGGTAATAGGACTTTGAGGTGTGTCCTGATAAAATTAGGCAGTACAAGTTTTGGGTGGAGCAGATGGTCATTTTATATTTTTTTCCAGAGTGTTACTTCCATTGAACAGAGGACGCGACCGAATCTTTCTAAAACTCTGAGAGGTGAGTTGGTTTATTTACTGAAAATAATTCTGGAAATGACTATGCTTACTGTCTGAATTTGTCAGGGAAAGACACTGTGACTATTCTAACTCACTTATATTGTGAACATGTTTTTTTCCAGAGCTGGGGCTGAGTGATGGACAAGAGCTGGCCATAGCTGACGTTACCACACCCCAGACCATGTTGTTCAGACTCTGCTTTACTTCATAGGACAAACCCATACACTCCTGCAACAACCAACTGATGTCATTCTTTTTCCTTGTGCAACCCTGACTTGGTGTAGAATGTTTAGAATAGCTTAAGAACTACACCAGAGTTTACAGTGTATTCAGTCACAGTTATGAAAATGACTTTAAGCTAAAAGCATTTTTTTGTACTTGCTAAACTCCAGCTAATGTTTTGCACTGAAAAGCCAAAATGTAGTTCACGCATTGCTGTGTTTTGGTAATGTAATGTCAGCAATTTGGAAAAGGTTATTTGTTATTTGTAATCTGCACTATAACCTTAAAGTTTGCCTTGTGCAAATGACGAGAGAAGCAGTAGAGGCTTTAGAAAATATTAACCTACTTGTTCTGGTTTATAGATTTATTTATTCAAAGTTTTTACATTTTGTTTTTGTTGCAGTAAATGCTATTGTGGTCTTCATCAGACACTAAGGATGGAACTGGAATAAAATGTATTTATTACAAAGCACTGATTCTGTTGTCTGTACCTGATTGAAATTCAAGGAATGGAAAAAAATATTTCTGTTTAAACTGTATGTATGGACTGTAGGATTGAGAGGTTTTACTATTAAGTTTATATAATATTGTTGGGCCTGCACTTAACGTGTTTTCCTCCAGTTTATTCAGACTACATAAATAACATTTACACACAATAGCTACATTACAGACTGAGCATTAAATTTGGAGCAAAATTGAACATTGATACAATAAAAGCTAATAAAAAAAAGTTCAAATTCACATTGAAATTTATGATATTGTGATAAAAAAAAGTGTAAATATTAAAATGCATTTTGGTAGGTTTTGAAAAAAGAAAGCGTTCATTATCAACACATTTATGTAGGCCATGCTTGCGTTCAGACTCAGCAACATGCTTTGTTTATTCTTCGTCCCGCTGCTTCCGCCCAGTCATCACAGATCATGACGTCACAGTGCTACGTGGAAAGAAATAGCCAGCAAGCTAATGCTAACTGGGCTACAAGTTGAGAGCGATCAAAACAAACGAAGATGATCGAGCAAAGAAACCGAAAAAAAGCCTAACTATTGGAATACTCCTTCTTGGATTATGTTACAGCTTCATATACAGTGTTGGACATACTTGGATATAACTGACTTGTTATAATTTTGCGATTTTAACCACTGCGAGCTCTGTCTAGGACAGGTGCTGTTCCTGTAACATTTATGCTAGCTATGTGTTGTACTAATTACACAGGTAGTAACTGTTAACTACGACATTCCAAATGTGAAATGTAGTTTGCGAAAAATGCCGGGACAGATTAAGTGGTTGTACTTTGTATGATAACGCAAGTTTTGTCGTAAGTCCAACAACGAATTCCGAAGTTGCTTTCAGCTAGCTAGCTTAAGTAGTCAAAATGAGTTGGTTTAACGCATCTCACCTGTCCAGCTTTGCTAAACAAGCTTTAACAACAGCTCAAAAGTCCATCGACAGAGTTCTGGACATCAAAGAAGAGGACCAATGGAGTGACAGTATTGTGACGTCTTATGATGGTAAGTTATAGGGAACCAAACAGATAATGGTGTCCTATGCAAACATCAGATTACTGCCATGCACGCATCAAAGGTTAAATCTTATTTAATTTTTATCAGATATAAAATCAGCTGGAAAGATTCCATTAAGTGGAGGATGGGGAATGACAGAGTGGGAAGCACCGCTAGAAGAGAGGACCAACACTCCTCCACCTTCATCTGAGGCCATTACCACTCCAGTCACACGCACAGTTGTGGATGAATCGGAAACCTTTTTTAGTGCCTTTTTGTCCCCTGGAGATGTACAAGGCATCAACAACACCCAGGTAGTGTCAGTACCTCCAACTAAATCCCACAGGAGGCCCCAGGAGAAGGAGAAGAAAAGCAAAGAGGCTGTGATTAAAAATGACGCGGAGCCTCAAACATCAGGACCTGCTGATGGTATTGAGGAGAATCAGCAGGTTACTCAGAGCCAGCCCGTAGAACTGGAGTCCTTGCCACCAGCTCCTTATCCAGACACTATCCTGCCAACAGGAGCTCCTGTTTCAGCTCCGTCTTGTAACCCGGAGAGCAATACAACCGATAAGATAAGAACAGAAACAGATGTTGGCCAGTCAATTTCTGTGGACTCAAAAACAGAGCACTCAGAGACTTCTTCAGAGCATCAGGATGTGACAGATTCTGCTGATCCTCCCACTGTCACTTCTGAACCTAAGACCTCTACCCCTTCTGATCCATCACCCTCTCCACCCTCTAAGGAAAAACTAGAGGACCGTCAAAATGATACTCCCTCCCCTCCAGTTAGCGCCTTCTCCTCAGGAACCTCAACTACCAGTGACATTGAAGTGCTAGATCATGAGAGTGTGTTGAGTGAGAGCTCAGCCAGCTCCAGGCAAGAGACGGGGGAGGGAAAGTCTGGCCTTCACTTAATGCAGGGCTCCTTCCAGCTTCTTACTGCCTCCACCTGTGGAGATTTCCCCCGTCTGGAGGACTACCCAAAACTCACAGAGAGCTGTGGCTCCTCCTCAGATGCGTTTGAACGCATCGATTCATTCAGTGTGCAGTCATTGGATAGCCGGAGTGTCAGCGAGGTCAACTCGGATGATGAGATCCCAGGGAGTCGGACCCTAGCATCTGTCACTGCCGACCCTGCTCCCATAACTGTCCCATCATCAGCCGTATGTCAGAATCAAGAAGATAGAGCAGTAGGGAAGGTAGAGGCGGAGGAGAAAGATGAAGACGGCTTTGCTGAAACGATGAGGGAGCAGTCACTGGATGAGATGGAAGAGAGCGGACGGAGTGCGACTCCTGTGAATAGTGATCAGCCTGAAGATTTGACAGAACAAGAGGAGGAATCTGAGGCTGATGTCACACTATCTGATCCCACAACAAAGTTTGAAGAACGGCTCACTCCACCAATCACAGAGGAGATGAAAAGTGTCTCTACATGTCAGATTTTGGAGCTTCAAAAGGTAATAACTTGTACCGTTTCCTATATATTGCTGGTTGATCCAATCATAAGGGCAATTTTTTTTAGCTGATGTAGGTTTATTTTGAGAGTAGCCAACATACTGTGCAAAGTGTTACGACATACATTTGTCATATGCTCATCTGAGGGATCCTCAAGCTATAAATTAATTGTAATGTGTACACATAGAATACCATCCCAAAGACTTAGGTCACTGAAATTTTGCATACATTTTAATAACATAGAAATAACCATAAAGCAACATATGTACAATGTAATATAACAGAGTTTTGAAGCAGCTTAATATTTAGTTTTGCTGTTGCTGGAATGCACAGCAGAATTAATTTGCTTTGGCAGGCTCATATTACTTTTCCACGTCACCCCCGTTGTAAATTTTTCCATCAAGCATTTACGGCATTTGACCGAGAGAGAAATTTAAAGTGGTATTCTGTTTGAAATCTGTCTTTTTTGAATATTGAACACTACAACCATAGTATATAGTTTCCTCATTTACAGGAAATAGTGAATCAGTGTCGGTTACATGCCCTCCAAAACATTTTCAAAAAAACACTAACACTAAACACTAACTAAACACTAAACACTAACTAACACTTTTCCATAGTACATCCATTTATATAATCACCAGATTACCATCTTAGACATTTTTTAAACCCACAGGGGCTGAGTATTTGGTTCTGAAAGGATTTTCCATGGGACCACTTTGAACTTTGTATCTTCCTTATCCAGCAACTTTAAATTAATTTTCCCAAGTACCTCAAGATGTACTGTATGTAAAAATAAATAATACTAATAATAATACTGTATGTAGAAATAAAAATATTGCCAGTATATCCTTGCAATGACTGTTCTATCAGATATCACTTCAAAAATAGTCCAAATTGGATGGTAATGGTAAAAATGTTGTATTTAAATGAAACTACACTTTTTCCCTTATGAGTAGGTGGTAAGTACTTTACATTTACCCTTCTAGGCTTTTTTGTACAACTATGCTGTAAAATACTGTGGGCATCTTGTAGGTCATTGACGAGCTGTCAAGTCGTCTTGAGAAGAGAGAGTCTCAGCTGCTGGCAGTAAGCAAGGACAAAGCCCGGCTGGAGGAAGAGTGTGACAATCTCAGAGAGTGAGTCGATCGCCCACACACACACCTGGTTTAGAAAGTGGTTCTTTAAATAACCATGATAAGAACACTTGTGCTCAAGAGTTTATGTGAAACTAATGTTGTCTTTGATATCAAGGTCGAGCTAACATCTATGACATTACACTATATATTTTTTCTATGTGGCTAATAAAAAATATGATTCTGTGTGGCTGTCTTTTATATAGGCTACAATTAAGATACAGTATGTTTTATGTAAAGAAACCATATCTTTTTTCGGATGTACATTTCAGGTTCAGTGTTTATACGATTAGATGATAAAATATCTGGCTCACCAGAAATTAAATTTGCTTTTCACATCAATAAGGTATTTGATTTCATGTTTTTATGTTAATTCTCTAAGAGAGAAGTTATTATTTAGTTTGTAATTTTCATTGCAACACCAAAATAATGCTGAATATTTCAAGTGATGTTTCATAAGGTCATGTAGGCTGCTCAAAATTATTTATTTGAACAGATGTTTAAAAGCTGTTTTGCTCTTGAGGGATTATAGATTTTGACAATGAGCTGTTTGAACTAATGGATTTTGCTCATCCTCCAGTGAAGTGATAAGCCTGAAGGAGGAGAGCTCCACTGTTCAGTCTCTCAAGGATGAGTTCACGCAGCGCATAGCAGATGCAGAGAGGAAAGCTCAGCTGGCCTGTAAAGAGCGGGACATTGCCAAGAAGGTAACTTGCATATCAGTACTCTTCAGCCCTCAGATAAGTTGAGAGGATTCTAAAATCTTTTATTTTTTTTTCCAACTGACTCAATTTTTTTTGGATGCCAAAATTCTTGTCCAAAATTTCTGTCAGATTCTGTCTTGTGTTTCCCGTGCTGCAGGAGATAAAGGGTTTGAGAGAGGAGCTGGCCACAAGGCTGAACTCCAGCGATACGATGGAGCTCATCAAAGAGAAGGAGGAGCAGATCAGAGGCCTGCTGGAAGAAGGTAAATATCATTATGTTGAGACTATTATTCTTCACCCCTCATCCTTCCACTTTTAAAGGACCATACCACCAATTTTGCATGTTTGAGCCTAATATATTCAATTTTCATACACATAAGGTTACTGACAACAATTTCCCAAACGATAAAACCGTATTTCAGCTTTCCTGATATTTTGCAAAATCTCTTAATCTTTCAAAATCAAATATTCAAGCAATACGCCCATCTTAAAAATCAGTGTTTTGCCTGCTGATAGTTGCTGCTTGAATATGAAGCCTTATGAAGTCACAGTCATTTAAATTATTCAATAAACGCAAGTCTTCTTTTGGGACATACAGTGGACATACATTCACTCTGCGCTTTTTATTGCGCTTAAAAGCTAAAATGACATAACTTTGGAAAAAGCTGAATACACATATTGTTCGTGATGATGGATTACCTATCCCAAGAATATTTCAAGTATCAACAAGTTGATTTTAATAACATACCAGAATGAACTGAAACCAATGGTGGTCTGGTAGGTAGGGAAAAGAAATCTTAACTCACCATTCCAGTAGTATGTTTTGGGAAATGATTGTCAGTAACCTTACGTGTATGAAAGTTGAAAATGTTAGGCAAAATGGGTGGTGTGGTCCTTTAACAGGCTGTACAGCTAAGAAAAGGTTAAAAATACAGCCTGTTGTAGAAATGTTTGCATACTGCCAAAGCTACTTTTAATATATGTGACTCCTAAAAAATAAGTTAATATTTGTGATGGTGTTAGCAAATGGGATTTTCTGATTTTTGGATTTCTCAAATAAATACGACGTACAAGACAGCACTTTGTGGCATTATGTTATCTTTGGGAGGGACATTTCTGTGGCTAGTAAAGTGAAGCTCACATTTCCCACATGGTTTATTATAACCAAAATAGTAATATTGATGGATCAAATCAGATGAAAGCATATTTGAAAAGTGTCATCAAGTTTTTATAGGAAAGCTCCACCTGTAAATGTAAACTTCATGCTAGTTTCTTTATGTGTTTTGTTTTCTTTGTAATGTCACAGTGCTATGCTTACAAAATCTGCAGGATTTTGAACTTTAGGAAAGGGATAAAGGGATAAAAAAAAAAAGAGTTTCAGAGACCCTCATGAACTTGTCAATTTTTCAATGGGTCAGACCTGAGCATACAGAGATGTATGTGGAATGTGAGTCAAAGTCCATGAATTTGGAAAATTAAGTCTGGGTATACAATCGTCATTCTGCTGCTAAACTTCTCTGACCCCTAGGGGTGAAAGCCATGCACTGGAGTATTTTGCCTCAACACAGGAGTTGGCCAGTTCACAACAAAAATTAATTATTTATGATTGAATTGGTAATTTCTCTTTATTTAAAACCTTATTTCTCTAAAATGAAAAGGGTTGGAAAACCACAAATAGCTAAATGATAATTTTCAGTGTGTTAGCACTTAGCATTGGTTGGAGTTGGACCATAGAATGATTTCCCAGCAGCAAAGCTGGTGACTTGTCAAGTACTCTTTGTCAGGCAGACGTTATACCTTGTTATTGAAATATTGCCCAAATCTCGTATATATACCCTCAGATTTTAGTTGGGAGGTTTAACTAAAGTAGCTGAGAAAGTGTGTTTCTGTCACCCACAGGTGAAAAGCTGTCCAAGCAGCAGCTGCAGCACAGTAACATCATCAAGAAACTGCGTGTGAAGGAGAAGGAGAGTGACGCGAAAATCACCAATCAAAACAAGAAGATGAAGGAGCAGGAGGAGGAGCTCAAGCACCTACAGCAGGTCAACATTAGTTACAAGGCTACAGATGTTAACAGTGGGATGAAATTTTCCCCATGTCTTTGTCAAATGATTTTTATGAACACAACTGTAGTTTTAAAGTTTGGAGATTAAGGTAATCTGGGCACTACTCTTTCTACATCAGTTATTACTTCTTGCCGAACTACTTAAAGTTTTACTTGGTTTTCAGCATTCTTTTCATAATTTTGCCATATTCAGTGCTTCATTCAGATCAGTATTTTCAGCGCTGATGTTATGGTATAATTAAATTTTGTTATCTCTTAATGTAGCTGTGCATATTGTATATTCTCAAAGATGACAAAAGTTTTGGGTAACAGTTTTTTTTTAAGTGACTACATGTAAAGACTAAAGTTAATGGATTATCTTTTAGATTTTGTTTTAGTTTCAGCCTAAATTAAGTAGAGGCTGGGCTTAGTTTTGAGAGTTTAACTACTGGAATTGAATCTTGGACATAGTGCTTTATTTGATCAGGCAGCGAAACAAGTATCCAAAGCAATATTTTTTCTCCATCTCGTTAACAACATAAGATATTTGTTTCTCAGTTACTTTCATAACTAGTCTAAGTCTTATTTATAGTTGTATAACTGTATTCAGCATAATCGTGTCTGCTATCTGTTTGTTTTGTTTAGGTTCTGGATGGGAAGGAGGAGGTGGAGAAGCAGCAAAGAGAAAACATAAAGAAGCTAAATGCCATGGTGGAGCGGCAGGAGAAGGAGCTGAGCAAGCTGCAGGCAGACTCTGAGGAGCTGCAGGAGACGAACAGAAGCCTCCAGGCTGCTCTCGACAACTCTTATAAGTAAATACCTACACAACAGGGTGTGTCAGTATTTACCGACACACCTGTTGAGTCTCAACACCAAAGTCCTGAACTTTTTTTTCACATGGTCATAAAATACATTCAGTAAGGCTTTGCACAGCTTTATTTCAGGCCTGTCAACTTCACATTTCAAAAATAGTTCTTCATGGTTTACAGAATATAATAGAGGAATGGTGGTGACAATCTTGTTATATGATTCTGTTGTCAGGGAGTTGGGAGAACTCCACAAGGTCAATGCCAGCAGGGCCAGTGAAGCTCAAGAAGCCGCTGTGAGCAGAGAGACCCAGGCCAAGGAGCAGCTGAGTCTTGCTCTGGAGAAGGCCCAGGAGGAGGCCCGGATGCAGCAGGAGGCTTTGGTCAACCAGGTAACACAGACTCTGCTGCACATGTTGCTTATGTACATTATATCAATATCAAGCTTCTGTTCAATCGTGATAAATATGGTAAGTGATGCACATATTATTTGTGCTAGAAGTTAAAAGGTAAAAGTTATGCATACCTGGCCTGTAGCATAGTATGTGATATAGTTAACATTTTTCTCTCTGGAATGGAAAATCAAATTTAAAGAAAATATAACTTTTAGCATTCTGAGAGTCTGTGATCCTGGCGAAACTTCTGCCAGTAGTCTATCAACTGACAACAATCTGCTTTAGTAAATGTAAGCAAGCAGGTTTAAGTTTGTTGCTATGAATGAACCAGCTAAAACTGATTTCTGACAAATTTTATCTTACCAAGGTTTAGTGTCAAAACTAGATATAAAAGATATATAAGAAGTTCATTAATAACAGAAGCATCAAAAACATTTTTGCATGCAATGATATTTTCACATTTTAATTACTCTACATCTCGTTGGTCCCAGGCTGGTAAGACTACTCTAAAACCAAGTGAGATTCTATATAAATGAGCCTTAAAGGTGTTGGATTTAAAAAAAATCACAGGATTATCATCACTGTAATATATTGTCTAAATATAATTTGCTAAATTTTGAAAATTTCATTCTGCATTCTGATATTCAACTGGCATTTAAGATAATTCATAATGCTGCTCCTCCTCCATTGAAGAGCTTTCTCCAGCTCCGTTCTGAGCAAATGAGCAGAACCTCTTGGTCTGATTTAAGCATCCCGATACGACGTACCACTTTTGCACAATCTGCTTCCTCATTTAAGGCCATTATACATTGGAATAAGCTTCCACCTGAGCTGAAAACCTGCACAGATTTTATTCTTTTAACATGGAGCAAAAAAAAATGGATTCTAAGCAACCAGGCATGTCAACATTAATTTGACTTTTAATTAAGGCATTTTATTCTGTTTTGAAACTTGGGGTTGTGTAAAGTGATATTCGTGTACTGATGTATGATGTTACGTATTGTATGTATTATGGTAGTCTGTTTTATGTTTACCTGCCCAGGGACTGCAGATGGAAATTAGCTGTTAGCTAAATCTGGTACAAAGCATCTCGTCTCAGTTTGAGATAAATGTTTCTTGTGCGTGCCCTCTGTTTAAATAAACTAAATTTAAAAAAAAAACTAAATTAAAATAAATAAATAATATACACATGACATGACCTGTTGTAGCTGGACATGACCTCTGTAACTCTAATGGTGCACACAGGTGGCTGACCTGAGGCTGGCGCTGCAGAGGGCTGAGCAGCAGCAGGCGAGGAAAGAGGATTATTTGAGGGAGGAGATCAGTGAGCTGCAACAGGTAACAGATGCTGGTTAGAAGTAGTCCTGCCCATCCTTAATAAAAGGCAACAATTACCATAATTTTGAGAAATGCAGGTTTTGAGTAAAGCCTTGCCAACATGAATACATACACCACGTTTTTGTTGTTGTGTTTGACAGAGGCTTCAGGAGGCAGAGAACAGGAACCAGGAGCTCAGTCAGAGTGTTACCTCAGCCACGCGACCCCTACTGCGACAAATAGAAAACTTACAGGCATCGCTGGGGGGCCAGACAGCATCCTGGGAAAAACTGGAGAAAAGCATCTCTGATAGGCTAGGTGAGAAGGATGAGTTTAAAGGACCATACCAGTGCTTTGACATGTTTGAGGCCAATAAATACCACCAACCATTTTCTAGTTGTGTTTTGTGTTATTTTTTGTTTTTTGTCAAATCCTCGGTGTGTGGTTTGCTGTGATGGATTACCTGTCTCAAGCACATTTCAAGTCTCTACAAGTTAGTTTTTGTAGTGTACTGGAATGAACTAAACCAAAACCTATCTTGAAGGTAGGAGAAACAATTCTAAAATGTACCACTACAGTAATGCACTTTGAGAAATGGTTGGCAGTAATGTAACTTATGCGGACAATATTTATTGGAAACATCTAAAACAACCGGTATGGTCCTTTAACTGTTTATGTAGCTGTGCTAACAAAACCTTTTAAAAACATCAAAATAGAGCTGTGCACAAATTGTTTCACCTCTTTCTTTTTTTCCCCTCTTTTCAACAGCGGACGCACAAGCACAGCTGGCTGTTGCTGTAGAAAAGGAGCGTTCAGCGACAGAAGAACTGCTGTCCATCAAGTCCCAGCTGACCTCTCTGGACTCCCAGAATTCCCTGCTCCGCCAGGAGAAGGGCCGTCTCCTGGCACAGCTGGATGCTGAGAAAAACAAAAGAGAGAAAATGGAGGATGAGAGCAGCAGGTAACAACTTGGCCTGACCTACTATGTCAGGTGGTATTACACTGTCATCATCGTGTACCCTGATGAATCGCATTGTATTTGCCAGTATGATGGGAATGTGAGGGGTCGGGTTGATGGGAACACATATGCTTGTTATTGTTAGTTATGTTTAATTAAGGCATTTTATTTGAATTTCTAAATTATAGCTTAAAGGACCATACCATCCATTTTGGCTGTTTGAGCCTAATATATTCAATTTTCATACACGTCATTAGTCATTTCCCAAAGCATACTACTGGAATGGTGAGTTAAATTTTTTTTTTCCTACCTTCCAGACTGCCATTAGGTTCAGTTCATTCTGGTACGCTAAAATCAACTTGGTGATACTTGAAATGTTCTTGGGATAGGTAATACATCATCGCGAACAAGAGGTGTATTCAGTTTTTTTTTTTTTTTTAAAGTTACATAATTTTAGCTTTTAAGTGCAATGAGAAGTGTGGAGTGAATATGTGTCGCCACCAGGGAATATAGTCCCAAAAGAAGCCCTGCGTCTATCGAAAAATTTAAATGACTGTGACTTCATAAGGCTGCGTAACTATCAGCAGGCGAAACATCAATTTTTAAGGTGGGTGTATCGCTTGAATATTTGATTTTGAAAAATTAAGAGATTTTGCAAAATATCAGGAAAGCTGAAATACAGTTTTATCTTTTGGGAAATGATTGTCAGTAACGTAACGTATGAAAATTGAATATCTTATAAACATGCAAAATGGGTGGTATGGTCCTTTAAGTAACATTTCGACAAGGACAAAATTGACACCAAATTTCAACTCAAGTGGAATATTAGCTGCATTTGTTTTCAATTCCTGTGTCAGATGTTTGTCAAGGTTGTTTGGGGCTGATTATGGAACACCAAGTGAAACATGGAGAACAATTTTATTTCCCTTGAGCAGGACACTGAGCTTTAAGAACATTATATAAATGCAGTTTGAATACCAACCACAATGCCACCAGGGAAGTGTAAATATTGAGCCTCAGATTAACTTTTATTGTTGCAGGTTGTTTTGCAGAACAGAGATAAAAAAAGATTAATAAAAAAAAATAGGCAGAATTCACTTCTTCAGCCCTTCTGTTCTTACACACATATGGATAGAAACAGGCAAGTGCTCCATTAACTCTCATTAAATTTGTGGCTTTTGGGGATGTTTGGAGCGAGGCACATGTTTTACATAACTGTTCAGCTTCAATCACACAGTTTCTGATATGACAACAGGTCTATCAGCATGTGGCTCCCTCTGTTTGCTCTGGCCTCAGAGGACATTTGCATAAAATGAAATGCAACTTTCAAATGAGAGTGCTTGGCATTCTGTCTCATGCTGTGTTTTTGTTGCTGCATGTGTGAACACACGGTAACAGTAGCTTGCATAGTAACGGTAAGAATCTTATGCTGCATTCCATTTCTTCCTGTTGCAATCACCCTCGATTTTCTGCCTCTAATTACGTGTGCCCCATTCTGATTTCAGCTTCTAATAATGTGTATTAGTGGGATTTTTTTATTTATTTTTTTTTTTGAGGGTGACTCCAAAATGAAGGGAAGTTTCAAGGTTAAGCTAGAATAATGAAATAGTCTTATTGTTATGTTTAATTTTGGCTGGGGTCAACAGAAACTTCCAATCACCACACCTCCCCTTGTGATGCTAATGCTGTCTGGTGTGTTTTGGAGTGAATCATTTGTGAGGGAGAGCATGGCCAGGGAGAGCCCCTCCCCCCCTTCACGTGATAAGAGCACTCATGCATGTAGTAGCTGTTGTGCTACAGGCTTTTGTTTTGTGGAAAAGCTGTAGAGTGCTATACTGGGCCAGTGGCGCAATGGATAACGCGTCTGACTACGGATCAGAAGATTCTAGGTTCGACTCCTGGCTGGCTCGTGTCAACTTTTTCCTCTTATTCTGAAAGGTCGATGATAATTCTGCAAAGTTTAATTGCAAAAAAAGTAAAACAGTACAGCAGGCACACTCTCCTGTACATCTTACATGTCATGAAACAGCTAATACTGTTTAAACTGATACATAGAATAGACACTCTTAGATGCATATGCTGCAGCTTTTTCCTCAGTAGGAAGGCTTAGTGGGGATTTTCATTATATTTCAGTCTTAATTTATGTTTTTATTTGTCTACATTTTTCATTGACCTCATGCTTGATTATATTATGTCAATATAGGGAGCATGTTGAATTGGAAAATCTGCGAGGAGAGCACATTCGAATGGTAGAAGAGGCCAAGAAAGAAAAGGTAATGCTCTGTCCTCTTGTCATCATATTCTCCATGAAACAGCTTCCTCACATATGATCAAATAATGCTGGGGCCTTTACCTCAACTTGGTAAGACAATCGACTATTGAAAGGCACAACAAAGTAGCTATCAGAATGAATAAAATGTGAAAAGTGCATTTCTATTTGAGAGCAGGGCAAAACAATGGTAAGTCTATGCTATCAGCAGATTCCAGATTTTTTCCAATTTTTTTTTCTGCCAGCTACTACTTCACAATCAGCTGGAGATGGAGAAGATGAAGGTGGAGCAAGAGAAGAAGAAAAGCTACCTGGCACAAGAGGCACTCAAAGAAAAGGTAACATGTTTCAGGTTATACCAGTCAGCAAATTTTATCTTTACTTATTTTTCTTTTAGGTTTTAAATATGTGTACATGAGGCAGTTAACTTTTTCTGAAGCTTTTTTTTTTTTTTCCCATTTCAGGAGAGAAAGGCCATGACCCACTCTATAGGAGAGCCTCCAGCCTCCTCCACTCCCTCACTGTCTCGCTCCAGCTCCATCAGTGGGACGGAAAACGCTGGTCTGCACAACTCTATGCTTTCCCAGGTACACAGCCCATTAACACTGCTTTGTACATGAACTACAAATACAAAAAAAGAAGAATAAAATAAGGAAATGAAAAGAATTGTACATGCATTACTCATCTAGTGATTTGTTTAGCTTGACTGGTCATATGACAGGTGTTCTCTGTCTCCTTAGGATGACTCTTTAGACCACACACTGGGTGCTATGCAAATGTCTGTGTCTATGAGCGGGACCAACCTGTATGAGGCTGCCAGGCTGTCTGGAGGCTCCAGCATCATCGAGAACCTCCAGTCTCAGCTTAAACTGAGAGAAGGAGAGATAGCACAGCTACAGGTAACAAATCAGATACTATTAGACCAAACTGAGACTAGTTATTGAAAAAAAATTAAACACAAGTTAGGGGATCATGTTACCGCTTGTCTTTTTAATTTAACTAGTGCAGTTCCCGTTCAAAATGTGCCTGTTCGGAACCGGCTGGAGTTTCTGGTGTGCGCCGCAGCCTGCCATAATTTTGTTCTGCATGTCCTCGTGAGCTAGCTTTGTTTGCAGTACGGAGTCAGGTTGAGACCATGCCATTTGGACCAGAGTATAAGGTGTGATGCTCGGAGCGTATCCTGCCACGCTGACTACTTTTTACCGGCACAGCTCAATACGAGAACCGTTCATTCAAACAACTTCACACGCGACACTGCACATCCTTGTGTCCTGAGCAATGCTCTTGCCGAATTTCAGCTTCATATAGTGCCGGGTTCTAGAGATATTGGCGCCACAGACAGACAGATATGCTGTCTTTACAGTTAGATGATTTGATCGGTGGTTCTGCTACATTAAAAAAAAAAAAAAAANTAAAAAAAAAAAAAAAGACAAAAACCTCAGCTATTCTAAAATCATGACTTTAGACTTATAGGCTTTGGCAACACCTGTGTGCTGATCCCAGGTTGGCCAATCATTGTAAGCATGTAATCACATCTTAACAGGTGAAATACAGTGAAATAAAACACTTTATAGGCTTAGAACTGTTTTTATATATTGCATAATAGTTGTCTATCATCCATCACGGAAAACCCACACAGATGTTTTCATTTATTGAGCTTGATTAGACCTCTTCTCAGTACTGTAGGTGATACTTGACTGACTTCTGCCCGACTCCCCTTATAGGTATATTTCACCTGTTAGCGCAGACAGGTCACTCCTTTATGATTTTTTGAAGCATATGGAGTTTGGTGACCTCAGAAAGCTGCCACCAAACGTCAACCTGAGCTAAATTTAAATCAGTCAGAATAACTGAACACACCTTTAGCTTTCTTTTCCTTTTAATGATGATAAAAATTACTTCATTGTTGGTTTATTGTCATGGAACTCAGTTCATTTAAGTGTAATAAAAGTAAATGTCAAAAATGGGTAGACATTAAACTAATAAAATATAAGACGTGCACAGTAAGAGTCAGCTATGCAAACTGTTTGACCTCCTGTCATTTAGCTCGAAATATCTAGTTTGGAGAGAAGTCGTTCTGTGATGGCAGAAGAGCTTGTCCGACTCACCAATCAAAACGATGAGATGGAGGACGAGGTGAAGGAGATCCCAAAGCTGAAAATTCTGCTCAAGGTGAGCAACATGTAGGGATCTGTTGAATAATATAGGACTATTTGATAATGTTGAAATACTTGAATTTTTAAGTACATCAGCAAAGTAAAGTGAAATAATTTTAAATGCTATAGAACTCAGCTTGGCGCTTGTGTATCAGAAGTGGTGTGTATCAGATGTCTTTTTTTTTGTGTGTGTGATTGTGCATTTCAGGATCTAGAACAGAGGCACAACACCATCCTGCAGATGTATGGAGAAAAGGCTGAAGAGGCAGAGGAGCTGAGACTGGACCTAGAGGATGTGAAGAACATGTATAAAACCCAGATTGATGAACTGCTGCAGAACCAAAAATAGACTGGCTTTACTGCGCTCTGTTACTTGTGGGACACATTCATGCAAACAAATCAATTAACCAGCTTTGCCACGCATACATTCACTGTAAGAGATGGAGGAAGTTTTAAGTTTCATCACTGTGTTGCAAGAAACTTTGATTTATTCTTTATTGTTTTATTTTACATAATTATAATATTACCTTTATCTATTTAAATGGGGAAACTAGGAGTATGCGTAGCATACAGTGCAGATCACAGAATCAATATGAAGGGTTGTCTGTAATTCAGATGTCAGTTTCTGGGACTTAATACACGTTACTTTAGATATAAGTTCTGATGATTGAACCTTTGACAGTATTGAATAGACTAGATGGTGATGGTTATTTGCACTATACAGTTTCCTCCTCCTGCATTTCCAAATACATAAAGGATTAAAAAAGTATAAAAAATAATTTAATTTTTATTATACTTCCTTACAGATCACAAAATGTGGTTTCATAGTCCATAATTGGAACCCTGGAAAGTTGATTTATTATGTAAAAATATGTAAATAAACAAACATTTATCTGGGGGATGAAAATACTATTTTTTTTATTTAATTGCATGAAATTGCACATTTTTCATGCCAGTGCCACCTGATCAGATCATATTACAATTTTTTTTTTTTTTAAACATACAATTTAACCCTAAAGAACAACAAAGAAAAAGATTTTAAAGAGTTTACAAAAATCACCTCGGTATCTATGCAGGTGGTAATAACACCAGGAACAGCAACAATCATCCATCCATTCTCCATATCTGCTTATCTCAAGCAGCATCACAGAGCTCTTACTGATACGTTGCTGTTCTTAAAATGCTACACACAAGAATGTTCAAGTCTTGTTACATGTTCTAAAAACATCTTCATACAGTTATAAAAAAGACCAACAATAGCTATAAAAATAATGTGATATTACCTGAACTGACTGGTTTTATAGGTGAAACGCCTGTTGTACCTCCAGTGTTTTCAGGAACAAGTAAAAATTGGATAAAATCTACAAAAACATCACGCTTTTTCAGTTTATTTCAAAACATAGTCTGTGATGTAGTACATAGACGATGAATCTCGTTTTTATATCGACATTTATCTTAAAATGTTCTTAAATAAAGGTTGAAGTGGGTATTTGTCAGCTGAGGCGCGCCTAGACTGGAAACTGTGCTCCACAGCTCCACCCAGTGTTCGTGGATAGGTATTGCATGCCGGTATAAGATTTCCGGTGTTATGGCGACCTGCTACATCAACGTTTCACTGAACAGTGGCCAGTAAATTCAGGTAAAATACTTCTCACATAAACTCATAACAAGCTTCTTTTTGACCTACTTTGATAGTAAGTTTTGTTTCTACTGTACATTTTTTCGTCGCAGCAATGTTTTGTTGCAACTAGAAGGACGTCGCTTACATTAGAATGCCTTTGTCGAGTATTAATGTTAGCCACAACAAAAGATATTACAGGCACGTTGTGTACTTTAGTGTACTTTTAATAATATTTTCTGACCCGGTCAAGATAAGTAAGTAATGTGTTATTACCTCCGTGTTCCCGAGTCTTAACCTACAATTCCACTCCTCCTTCAGCTAGTCTAGACACGTTAAGTGTTCTTGGCTTTTGTCCATCACTTTAAAGCGCAATAATTGGCGCTTTTTCATAGTTTTGTTACATAACAGTCTTTATCAGCTAGCTACCAATGTTAGCATGTGACATATTTGTTGGTTTTGCTTCGTGTGTGACAGATCAAAAAGATTATTTCGAGCCCTCAGGGAACACATTTGAGTTGAACATATGAAAGCCGCCTCCTCTGCCTCATTTAACAGATTAAGTCTTAAAAATTATATTAAAAAATTAACGATAAAGCTTGCCTACACAATGTTTTCACGTGTTCATAAGCTCATTTCACATACAGCCACAGTTTTAACGTAGCAGTTTTCCCTGCAAAAGAGAGATGTGTTAAAGGACCATACCGGTGATTTTGCATGTTTTAAGCCCAATTATACTACCCGTATACACGTTTCGTCACTGACAATCATTTTCTAAAACATACAGCTGAATTTTAGTTTCCCTTTTTATTTTTCCGAATACCCTAATCTTTAAAAATTAAATTTTAAAGGACCATACCGTCCATTTTGCATGTTTGAGCCTAATATATTGGATTTGCATACACATTACTGACAATAATTTCCTAAAGCATACTACTAGAATGGTGAATTAAAATTTTTTTTCTTACCTTCCAGACCGTCATTGGTTTCAGTTCATTCTGGTACGCTATTAAAATCAANTTTTTCTTACCTTCCAGACCGTCATTGGTTTCAGTTCATTCTGGTACGCTATTAAAATCAACTTGTTAATACTTGAAACATTTTTGGGATAGGTAATTCATCATTGTGAACATGTACACTCAGGTTTTTTTTTGTTTTTTTTTGAAGTTATGTAACTTTAGCATTTAAGTGCAATGAAAAGCACAGAGTGAATGTATGCTGGGGAATATAGTCCCAAAAGAAGGCCTGCATTTATCAAAGAATTTAAACAATCATAACTTCATAACTCTGTGTAACTATTAGCAGGCAAAACATTGATTTTTAAGGTGGATGTGTCGCTTTAATATTTGATTTTGAAAGATTAAGAGATTTTGCAGAATGTCAAGAAAGCTGAAATACAGTTTTATCCTTTGGGACATGATTGTCAGTAACGTAACATGCATGAAAATTGCATATAATAGGCTCAAACATGCAAAATAGCCGATATGGTCCTTTAAGGCGATACACCCACCTTAAAATTCAGTGTTTCTACTAACACACATCTGATTATTAAAAAAGTTTTAGTACTGCTGCGCTATGTTCACTCAGTGAGAACATGAGTAAAAACTAATCATGTTTTAACACTTTCCACTTCTTGTTGCCAAGAAACTCACAGTGCCGATAGTTTTATAATTTAGTAACAAGTCATATAACAGCGTTATTCTGTATGATGCAGTCTCATCAGGTGTCCATGGTCCTATTATGGCTGTACATTTGGCTTTTCGGAGAAGCAGAAGCCCTTTTTATAAGCAGCAGTCACACTATAATTGATTTTAGGAATGAAGTGTTGGCTCACAGGCTCACAGGCGGCGTAAACACATGTAACAGATGTTTATATGGCCATAACAAAATAGCTGGAATCATTATGTGCATTGTGAATACAGGTTTGGACACGTGGAGCTACATATGTCACATGGCATTTTTTTTTTTAAATTATTTTTTCTGTTTCTTGCCTGCTGTTTCAGACGATTGCTCAAACAATTGTAGGAAAAAGGTCAGTAATATTTCCTGCAAGACCTTTTCTTATGTGTCGCTCAGTTCCACCTGCAGCTGAACTCCCACACACACACACTCGCCTGTGCCCACATGCTTGTGTATGTGGTGCTGGGCTTTAAACCAAGATTACAGAGTGCGAGTCTGAGTGTGTCTCTGCCTCCTTCTTTCCCTCAGCGTGCTGCGAAGAGGGACGATCATCTCACATGTCTGTGTAATCCCGACTATGCTGCTGTTGGTCGCACTGGGCATAGTTGTTTCTTTCACCGTGGTCAACACTGAGGAGGCCGTGCACACCGACCGCACACCACCAGCAGCACCATTCAACTACAGCAGGATCTCCCTGCCGCCGGAGCACATACCCTACTTTCTCTACAACAACAAGAGAATCGCCAAGCAATGCCGTCTGGACCCGCTCTGCCCTTTTAAAGTAAGAAATGCGCTCTTTGATGGTTTTTTTCAACATAAAGTGAAATCTGTGATACTTTTTCAATGTAGAGTTGCTGCTTGCAGCTCTTTTTGCTACAGAAAAGTATAGCCTTTGCAGCATATTTGCTGTATTATTCGAGTAATACAATTTAAAAAGTTATCACAGAAAAGCATACTAATTATAGAGTGTTTTCAAATACCAAACTACTATTATTTAAAATTAAAGGACCATACCAGTGATTTTTCATGTTTGAGCCCAATAAATACTACCTGCATACTTGCTACTACTACTGCCAACCGTTTTCCAAAACATAAAACTGTATTTTAGTTTTTGTGTTATTTTGCTAAATCTTCCCATCTTTCAAAATCAAATATTCAGGTGATACACCCACCTTAAAATTCAATGTTTCGCCTGCTAACATGTATGCCTGAATGTAGAAGGCATGGTCTTTTTTAAATTTGTGGTAAAAGCCATCTTCTCCTCAGACTATCTTCCCTGGTGGAGACATATATTTTCTTCCGTGTTGGACTGGTTAAATTAAGTAACTTCGACAAAACTTATCAAAGATGTTTAATTTGCTGCAATGGCTTATGTATCTCAAGCATGTTTCAAGTCTCCACAAGTTGACAAAACAAATCTAAAATGTAGCATATCCAGTAGTGTATTTTGGCAGTAATGTAACATGTATGCAGGTTCTATTTATTTAGCTCAAACATGCAAAATCACAGCTCCTTTTTAGAAGTTTGACACCTGTTACAAACTTCATCGACTCATTGAAAAGATTAGTAAATGTGTTCTGGGTTCACATCTGATTTGGCGGCCTGCGTTCATTAAAATTAGTCCACAAAGTCTGTGTTTTGTCAGTTGTTAATCAGGAAACCTTTATTTTTGCAGTGCATGTCAGTTTGGTTTCATAATGAATTTCAGTGATCGTGTCTGTTAGAAAGATCTATTTCCTACGTTTTTAAAATGTGTAAGTGATACCATCGTATTAACCTGGCATATCT
Organism: Lucifuga dentata; assembly: GCA_014773175.1. Lineage (NCBI taxonomy): Eukaryota > Metazoa > Chordata > Actinopteri > Ophidiiformes > Bythitidae > Lucifuga > Lucifuga dentata. Next base: position 82,356 of record VXCM01000041.1, on the reverse strand, counting down.
CTATTCTTTCTTTCTCTCTCTCTCTCTCTCTCACACACACACACACACATCGCACTTCCTTTTCACAACAGGATGCTCTGTGGGACGCGTCTGCCTGTTGGGGCTACGAGAAGAATTGCGATCCAGAGAAGCGCTTTGGCTATCCTGTCTGCACTAAAGCTGACTCTGGATGGTACAAACCCTCACCTCACATTCTAAAACACATTCACTTTTTTTTTTTTTTTTTTANTTTTTTTTTTTTTTTTTTAATCATTGTATGCTGTGTATTGCAGTTAGGATTATTTTTCCAAAGTAACAGCGTGCTCATTCAGATCATGTGTCGCTAATGTATGGTTGTGGTTTTGGTTTTGGCTCTGCTGAAACGTCTGGTCTGTCAGGGCTCGTTCTCTGGAGGCCGCCCAGGAACTCTTCTGGAAGCAGGCTGATTTTGGCTACGTGAAGGAGCGCCTCTCTGAGCTGAAAACACTCTGCAAGGCCAGCGAGCCAGTGAGTTCACTCATTTCCTTAGTTCCCACGGGCCCGCTGATGCAGCAGGAAGAAACAACAAATGTAGACGTGGTGTTTAACACACGTGTCCATTTCATTCCTGTGTTGTCTTAAAACAATGGGCCTGAACAGGATTCACACATAAGCTCTAGTCAGGAGATTACTGTCAAAATCTCCAAGGACCAGTGTTTATTAAAACTATTTAACTACCAAATTATTCTTTTTTTTTTTTTACAGGGAGACTCATCACTGAAATGCAGCAGCCACACCCGATTCTGTAAGGCCACAAACCTTTACCTGGACTTGCGGAAGCCTCGCAGAAGTCATGAGAGGTCAGTACATCTAAAAGTAACTGTGACTGGTCAAGAAAAAATTAAGTTACACTGACACAGTTTATGCATGTGTGTGTGTGTGTGTGTTTGCTGCAGATACAATGAGGACTTCATTCAGAATGGTGAGATTGGTGGTCATTGTCATCTCAGCAGGCAGGCACTCGCTGCTGAGGGAAAACATAAGAGTCCCTTGCAGTCTTGGTGAGATGCACACACACACACACACACACACACACACACACACATTCAATAACACATATGGTTATTGGACTTCAGGCAGTAGTATGATAGTGAAATGTGCCTTACAGTGGAGACATGGAAAACATGTATTCATGCTAACTAAGCGACCAAAAAGTTAACTTCCCTGACCAGGAATCGAACCCGGGCCGCAGCGGTGAGAGCGCCGAATCCTAACCACTAGACCACCAGGGAGGTGTTGGTGTGTTTGTTGTATGTGTGGCAACTGGTATGAGCGAGGAAAGTTGAGATGATTCCAGATGCGAATGAGGAAAACATGGAAACGATAAGAAGGCTTTTTCAGAATTTTCTGAATATTGATTTTTAAATATTAATTGATGATCGGTTGAGCCTAAATAGATTGTGTGTGTATTTTTTTTTTTTTTTTTTTNTTTTTTTTTTTTTTTTTTTTTAACTTTGAAGGCTGCTGAAAAAGTCTCTCAGTTGGTTAAAGGTGTGACTACAGCACTCCTGTCTAGTATGATGCAGATTGTCATTCTATCTTGATGGATGTAACTAAACATTGTGAGCAGTGAAACATAATTTTAAGTAAGTTTGTGTTTACTGAAGAGGCCTAAAAGTTGCTTCCCTGACCGGGAATCGAACCCAGGCCATGGCAGTGAGAGCGCCAAATCCTAACCACTAGACCATCAAGGAGCTGTGGCCTTTTGTCTGTGGCATTTTTTTACAACAGGATAATGGTTTGCTCCTTCCCCTTCATTCTGTGCAAAAAGGAAAGGGAGCAGAGTCAGTCAGGAATTTGGGTGGGGGGAGNTGGGGTTGGTGTGGAATGCTTGTCTTTTGTGAGAAGCAGGCTGGTTTGTGCCGGGCCAGTGGTGCAATGGATAACGCGTCTGATTACGGATCAGAAGATTCTAGGTTTGACTCCTGGCTGGCTTGGATGAACTTTAAAAAAAAATCATAGCAATAATAATTTTTACGTTCTGTTCTGCTGCTGTAGGTTTGCTGAGCTGCAGACGTACACAGAGCTTGACTTCCATCCTATAGAAGATGGTCACTGTGACCTTATCATTGAAAAACCCACTGTTTTCATGAAACTGGATGCTGGTAAGAAAGCAAGATGCACCAACACCCTTAAAGGATCATACCGGTGATTTTGCATGTTGGAACCCATATACCACATACACGTTACTTTACTGTCAACCATTTTTCAAAACATAATACATTTTAGAATTGATTTTCCTACCTTCTAGACTGTAATTGGTTTCAGTTCATTCCAGTATAATGTTAAAATTAACTTAATTTTTGAAACGTTCTTGAGATAAATAATCTATCACAGTGAACCACATGCAGTTATTATTTTTTGTCAAAGTTACTAAATTTAACAGAGCTACCATGGAAGAAAATGTATGTCTCTGCCAGGGAATATAGTCCCAGGAGAAGACTGTTTTTACTGAGAAATTAAAATGACCATGCCTTCTACAATTGTGCGTAAGTGTTAGCAGGTGAAACATTGAATTTTAAGGTGCTTGTATCACCTGAACATTTCATTTTGAAAGATTAGGAGATTTGGCAAAATAACAGGAAAACTAAAATNTTGTATCACCTGAACATTTCATTTTGAAAGATTAGGAGATTTGGCAAAATAACAGGAAAACTAAAATATGACTTTATTTTTTGGAAAAGGGTTGTAAATAATGTAACGTGTATGTGAGTAGTACTTATTGGGCTTAAACATGCAAAATCACCAGTAAAGGCCTTTAACTACATTTTAATAATCAAAGCATGTGCATGCTGTTTTGTACAATCCAACTGGTTTGAGTCCAGGTGCTGAAGGAGGAGACAGACTCAGAGCACAAATAGAAATATGAAATCCTTCTTTGTGTTCAAGTTCTGTGTTTTTGTGCATTTTTTACGCAGCACCTGGCCCAAAACAGGCTGATGTGAACAGATTATTTTCAATTTGGAATGTATTTGTGAGGTGATAGTAACTAACTGTGTGTTTTTTTTGTAATTAGGGGTGAACATGTACCACCACTTCTGCGACTTTGTCAACCTCTACATCTCCCAGCACATCAACAACTCCTTCAGCTCTGACATCAACATCGTCATGTGGGACACAGTGGGTACCTGATCACTGGCGGGAGCATATAATATAGATAATCCTCATCAGGTTTGGTTTATTAGCACAGAGCTAGAGCTGATTGACATGTCTTATGTCTGTTCCTTTAGGTCTCACAAGTCATTGAAAACTGTTGTTGGATTGTTTGGACAAAGACAGTAGCTTTTCTGAAGTTAGCAGGATTGTAGCTGAGACGAACTTTCTCTCTCACACAGGTTTCTGTCTCATTTGTCTCTCTCTCTCTCTCTCTCTCTCTCTCTCTCTCTCTCTCTGTCCTACACACACATGCAAACATCTGCCTCTGTCTTGCTCCTCTCATGTCTCTTATGTAGGTCTAATTAGAAAGCAGTGACTTCAGGCAGCTATTCTCAACCAGAAAGCAGCCCAGGAGATAAATAGGCTTAAAAACCGAAACTGGACTGAACTTGAAACTAAGATTGGTGATAGCTGTAGAACAGAAAACAAGATAAATCTGGGTAGAAAAAAAATTACATCCAAGATATAGAGGAAAGAAGGAGAGAAAGGGGAGAAAGAGAAAAGCTTGACAGAGTGCAGGAATAGTGACCTTTCATCACACAGAGCGTTCTGCTGGCCAACCAGGTAGGCTGTCTGAGATAACAGGCTTTCTTAGGAAATGTAAACCTTCAGGCAAATGCAGCCAAACCCAACCAGACTCCGAAAACAGATGACTGAATCCGGCAAACCCAAAGGCCGTAGTTGAGTTTGATTTTATTGCTTTGTTTTTCACGAGTCAATGTCCCCCCCCCTTTTTTTTATGTCCCTTCCCAGAGTTTTTATGGTTATGGAGATCTGTTCAGTGAAACATGGAAGGCCTTCTCAGAGTATGACATCATCCACTTGAAGACCTACGATTCAAAAAGAGTATGTAAAATGGCTTCTTTGTGTGCTCCCATGTAAAGATGTTTCCTTGCAAAGTTTGTTGAACTGATCGCAGATTCAGTTTTCCCTGTAGCAACAAGTTGAATGCTGCGCATAAATTATTTGGAATTAAAGGAAGGTAACACTGTTATAGAACCCCGATAATGAGTCTGGCCCTCTGACACATGGGACATGATGTGTTCAGTGTTTCCATAAGCTACAACAGTGTTCTTTTTGGAATGTGGTAGTTAACATGAGGATCCATGGTTATGCAGACATGCAATTAGCTCCTTTAAATTTCTTCAGGGAAAATGACGAGTCAGCACTCTTTGATCGCTGTGAAGAGTGGTTTCAAAACACAGCAGTAAAGAGCCAGTTGCATATGGAACTTGATATATGTTGCCGAGTTTTTATGTGCACCCAACTCATCAGTATTTTTAAAAGCACTGGAATGAATTACATAAAACTATGTACACATGCATATTCATATACAAAACCATGACATATATACAGACAAACTTAGCTTATATGTCAACCTCACTGATCCTAGGTTTGTTTCAAAGATGCATTCTTCTCCCTCCTCCCAAGAATGAGATACGGCCTCTTTTATAACACTCCTCTGGTAAGTAGTTAGTCTATGTGTGTGTGTGTGTGTGTGTGTGTGTGCACGTGTGTGCNTCTGGTAAGTAGTTAGTCTATGTGTGTGTGTGTGTGTGTGTGTGTGTGTGCACGTGTGTGCACGTGTGTGCGTGTGTGTATGCATGCACATGTAGCCTAAAAGTATATACATGTACGTTTGCTTTGAAAAATGGCAGTGCCGTGTTCTGTCAGTGCTGATATGTGTTTTTCCTGATTCATATTTTTTTTTATTATTGCAGCTTTTGCGATAGCAGTTCTGTTTTTTTTCTCTTCACTGGCCTTTGCTCCCCACACACACACACACACACTGATACCATCACAGATATTTGTTTTGGCTGTAAACATGGAAGTTTGGGTCAAATATTTATGTGATATATTCAGTAGCTTATGCTATTTAAATGATAATTCCAAGGCGATTACTATAAAGATGATATCATGTAAATGTGTGCGCTTCTATGGTTCCAGCCTTGAGGTGTAAAATATTGATAGCTCAGCCTCAAGCTGATGCTTTGGATTGCTTCCGCTCCTCACGTCATGTTTATATTCATGCACTTACATTTACAGCTGCTGTGCTGCAAACGGAAGGTAGAGATTCACAAACTTGAAAAAAAATTCATAGACTCGAGCCAGAGAGATTAGAAAACATGTTTACAACTGGAAGATTCCCTTTGCGTTACATATTTCACATCACAACACAATGCTTTAAAACACCCTGGGACTAGAGTCAATTAAATTCTAATTAAATTAGAAAGTGGATTTTTTTTTTTTTTTAAAGACATTTGAACAGTGTTAATTAGTTTGGACAAAAACCACGAGTAAAATTTTAATAGCATTTTGAATAAATTGAAAGTAAATCAGACTGTGCATGTTTATAAAACTGATAATCTGTGTGTTGATGGAAGATCTCAGACTGCCAGAGTGAAGGGATGTTTCGGGCATTTTCCCAGCACGTTCTGCACCGGCTGGACATCCTACAGGAAGGACCCAAGGTAGGAATGTTTGGTATCACTACTTCTATAATAAATAAATAAATAAATAAATAAATAAATAAATAAATAAATAAATAGGATGCACACAATGCACACAACAGGATGCGTACGATCTAACAACAGAATTCAGTTCAGCCACACTGTCAGATACCTTAGTGAGGTGTTTAATCAACTTCATGGTCATTTTTTGAGGTTATCCTGTGTCTTTTACGACACAGGATTCTTGAGCGACGACTTGTGATCAACTTTCCTCTATGACAAAAGCAGTTGTCCTGACGTGCCTAAAACAAAGACTCTCGTAACAGAATATTAATAACCTCAGAGTAATAACACTTAAATCAATGCATCACTTTTATAATAGTCATGTTAGATATCTCTGAGTAGAGAGTCATAGGTAACAGACACGGGACCAAATGGTAGCTTTAGTGCTGAAGGACAGGAACCAGTCTGTTATATGCAGGTATCAGATTGGTCAACAATGATGACAGGTATCGGCTCTATAAAGGCTATTTGGTGAATCTGTCATAAACTCTGTACAGGCTCACGTAATGCAGACGATATGACTTTATTTTGATTTATGGTAAGTTATTTCATGAAGATACTGTACGTGAGTAACTACTCAGCAGTATTCAGTGACTTAGAAACATAAAGCAACTATTCCCTGACCAGGAATCGAACCCAGGCCGCGGCGGTGAGAGTGCCAAATCCTAACCACTAGACCACCAGGGAGCTGGTTCTCTACTTGTTCCCTTCATTTCTTTCCTTTTCTTAATGGCTAAAACAACTTGAGAACAAATGGTGACCTCATTTGTGTCTCAGCATGAGCTGGGCGAACACACATACACACACACACACACACACACACACAGAAGTAGATGGAGGCTTTTAATTTGAAGTTTTATGGTGAGATAGCAACAACAGGGCGGAGAAACAAAAATCTACCTAATAAAACCTGTTCATCCCTCCATTTTCTCTGCTTTCTTTACATGTATCCCTGGTGGTCTAGTGGTTAGGATTCGGTGCTCTCACTGCCACGGCCTGGGTTTGATTCCTGGTCAGGGAAGACCCTTTTCTTTTTTTTCACCATGTGTTTGACCAACCTTTGCAAACACAATGAATACTGCAGGTCAAGAGTCAAGAATGCATCTAGTAGAGGCTTTTGATAAATTTACTTGCAATAAAGGGAATTAAAATTTATCATGATTTATCAGGTTTTAAAAATCTCAAGTTTTATTTAATTACTTCTGCTGCAATAATTTATCCATAAATGTCATGCTTGTATTTTTTGTTGTGACTGTGTTTTGTTCTACATTACCGCACAAATGAAGGAACACTTTGCCAAACTGTCCTAAACAATTCCATATACTGAGCAGGATACCCAACTATCATATTTTATAAAAAAAAAAAAAAAAATNAAAAAAAAAAAAAAAAAATTACAGCAAGAAGCCCTCCATGATGAAGAACTGAAATGTAGTTGTGGCACAAACCCTTAGACCAGCAGAGTCTGCTGGCAAATTCCTGGATTTAGTTTCCTGCTGTGCATGTACTAAAATAGCATAAGTGAAAGTCACAGCTGCCCAGCAACACAATGAGACAACTTATCAGATATCTATAACATGCAAAATAGCCAGTATGATCATTTACAAAATCACTCCTTCCATATTAACTATTTAAATTAAAACATCAGTTCTATATAGATCAGATTTAAGATGCAAGAATATGTTGCTTCTAAAATCTGTGTAACGAGATATGTCTGAGCAGCATTAAATCTCTGATTTTGTGGTGAAATTTGGCCTATATTTTTCTATGAAATAATTGAAGCCATTCAATCATTGAGCTTGTTTATCTCCCTGCAGTACATATAGTAAAAGTACATAAAAGTACATCAATTCCAACAGGTCTAAAGATATTTGAGAATTTTGAACTATATTCAGCAATTATTAGCTATAAGGTACTAACTAAAATGAGGGGATAAATTGATGAAACATGGCCAGATTTTACTAAAACAAATGCACAATTTATAAACAAAAATGCAAGTATCAATGAAGCGTGGGAACAGATTCATGATACGTGGCCAGGATATCCTTTTTTTTCTCCTGGATTGTAAATGAGACTGTAATAAGGGGCAGAAAGACCCCAAAGAAACTCAGCGCTTTGAGCGTTTGCCTTATCAAGTTACTATCACATATTAAAATCCCTCACTTAATCTTCTTGTTATTTTGTCATACTAGCAAATGGATTGCACCCTCTCTTTCATGCAATTAAAAAATCTCTTGAAAACTGCATTTAAAACTAGAGAGCAACTCCATTTAGCCTGAAGCGCATGAAGGTGTAGCACTTAGAGTGTTAGAAGTGCAGACATGAGTTTGAATGTTCTGTCTGAGTGGGAATGCTCTTTTTACTCCACTCAAGAAGACTTAACACTCCCACACAAGGCATTTCTTATTCCACAGAAGACTGTGGATCTACATCCCACAGCTCCCTGGTGGTCTAGTGGTTAGGATTCGGCGCTCTCACCGCCGCGTCCCCGGTTGATTCCCGGTCGGGGANGTCTAGTGGTTAGGATTCGGCGCTCTCACCGCCGCGTCCCCGGTTGATTCCCGGTCGGGGAACAGTCAGATATTTTTGCAGCATAAATTTCCCCCCCTTATATATAGTAGGGAGTGTGTGCTATACATTGTCAATGTTACAAAACTTGAGGGCCTCACAAAAAAAAAAAAAAAAAAAAATTAGTCCTGTAGGAGTTTGCTGAAATTAACAAGATCTGAAAGCTTTTCTTTTTTTCTGCACACTTCTGAAGCCATTTATTTCCACACAGTACAAACTGACAAAACAGACTGGTTGTCCCAACAACCGACTAACCGTCCCTAACTGACATAAGACTAACTGTCACCATTCTAACATCCGGACTCACAGTCCCTAACTGACATTAGAGGGTGAATTATCCCAGTCCCAGTGGTGACTGCCACAGTAAGAATCCTGAACTGCTCTTAGTGTTTGGTTGACGTCAACATCAACAACATGTAACAAGTTTCTGGACACATCCACACCCACAAGGCTCGTGAGTGAGTGTTTTGGCCAGTATCTTAGCAAAGGTGCTGCAGCACAAGAGAGTAGAAGTAGATCAGTGTGTTTTCGCATATTAAAGTATTGCAAAGGTTTCAAAATAGACCCCTAAATGGAAATACAAGCATGGAAATCTGCAATATTCCCCTTTAATTTCACAGGCAAATGTGGGTCCACTGTGCATTGTGTGCTAAAAATAAAAATATGTCTATTACTGTTGATAACATCAACAAATTAAAAGTGACATATTAGCAGCTCAAAACCATCCCTGTTGATTACAACTTGCTATATTAAAATGTTTAATTATATGTATTTATGTTCAGTGCTCATTTTTTTCAGTTTTTGTAAAAAAGAAAAAAAAAAAAATCATAGGTTTTTTTTTTAATGGATTTTATACCCATCAAGGAAGGCCTATAGCAGTTATCACATGGCTCAGACAACATTATAATTCCTGATGAGAAATTTAGACCTTTAGCCACAGTTAATACATGAATCCAAAGCACTGAACCAGCAGCGGTCAAATCTAAAAGTATTACTCAAAAGTAACATACTAAAAATAAGTTTTAAAATATTTGCTTATCAGAAGAGAGCAAAAAACTTGTTTATCTCTAGCTTTCTTGCTTGTTGGTGGTTATAAAAGTTGCTCATTTGTTTCACTAATCAGGCTTTTCTTGCAGTTTTGCAGCAGGTAGAGGCTGGTTGTCATGGAAAAGTCTGAGGCCAAGCAGGGTTGCATTGCAGGAATAAGCAACTGTGTGTCACAGAGGGCCAACTCTGCAGGTTTTTCATGACCACCAAATTACTCTCGGTGGTTTAACTAATAAGCAGATAAAGGGGTACACACATATGATATGTATAGCCTGCTATTTTTAAAAATAGTACACACAGACAAAGCACACTGGGACTCTCACAGACATGCATTCACTCCCTTTTCATCTCCGAGTCTATAACTCTCCAGCTCACTCCCCCACAGGTGTTTTATGATTTCAGGTTTGAAGAGCTTGACTGTATCTTTATGACCAGATAACTTCTTCCTTCCTGCGGATCAGCTCATTGGGTATTCATGGCCTTTTCTGGAAATATGCTAAGAGGCTTTTCAGTGAGACATGGGGCTGCTAGCGATAGCAGGCGTCTGAATGAGAGGTCCTCTTGGCCCTGACCCTTTCCTCTTCTCCTTTCATCCCTAGATTAATGGCACTGCCAGAGACTCACACTGCTGCTCTCCTTTATTGTGCTCCATTCATCTGCCTATCTCCTCCTCTTCATAATTTGCTCAGCTCTGGTCTCGCTCATAATGGTGTCTTTCAACACCTTTTTTTAAACACGAAGAGAGGAAATCATGTCGGTCTTGAATGCATGTATATTCAGTGTATATTCAGAGCTTTTTGCAAGGTATTGTAGCTTGTCTGGTTTGTTGTGCACAGCAGACTGTGCAGGTTCTAAGTGGTTTGTCAATGTGTTTACTTTGATTTCAGCACAACGAAGTTATGCCTCCCACATATCACAACAGTTTTAGTTCAAATCTCAAAATCTCAAATCTCGTTTAGTTACCCTTTCATGCCACAAGGTGGCAGTAGAAGAATACTGTATGTTTTGTCTGTACATCTTTGCTCATGCTGTGTAAACTAAAAACACATCAGCCAAGAAAAGTAATGTTGGAGTGCATTAAAAAACACAGAGCATCTTTTATGTTGTTACAGCTCTTTCTTTACAAATGGGGGTGTTGCATATAACACGCATTTTCAGTAGAAGCAATGTAGTTACTTTGAATGAACATCATGTTTTTCCAGCCACATATCTTTCCTGTCCTTGGCTGATTGATTATTGGGTGCATTGCTGTTTTCAGGAGGGGCGTGTTCGTGTCACCCTGCTGGCACGCAGCACAGAATACCGAAAGATATTAAACCAAGTGGAGGTGAGCCACTCACTCTTTTCTTTATCCGTTCTTTCTCTCCCCTCCTTTCCCTTTCTCCTCTGTCTTCCTCTCGTACTCTCTCTTTCACTCTGTCTTCCTCCTCTCCCACTACCTCAGCCCCTCCTTTCCACCATTGATTTACTGCCCACCTCTGTTAAGCGGCCATTTAAAAGCTTATTTGCTATAAACAGTAGGAGTAAAAAGGCTTGTGATTTATATATCCACTGTCCGTGTTTGTTTGTGTTGACACTGATCAGAGAAAACACACTCTGTTGTTGTTATAGCTGGTAAATGCCCTGAAGACCATGCCTTTACTGGAGGTTAATGTGGTGGACTACAAATACAAGTGAGTTATGAGCTTCTCCACATGACTGTAAGAGTAATAGGTGCACCTTAAAGGACCATACCGGCAATTTTGCATGTTTCAGCCCAAATACTACCCATACACGTTATGTTACTAACAACCAATTTCCAAAACATAAAACCATATTTTTTAGTTTTCCTGTTATTTTTTTTTTTTATTTATTTATTTTTTGCCAAATCCACTAAGCTTTTAAAAATCAAATGTTCATGATATACCCACCTTATAATGAAATGTTTTGCCTGTTAACACGTATGTCCAAATGTAGAAGGGACAGTCACTTTTAATTTTTTTGTAAAAGCAATTTTCTCCTGGGACTATATAACACATTGTCTTTTATGCAGCTCCGTGTTGGACTGATTAAATAAAGTTACTTCAAAAAAAAAAAAAAATTTTAAAAACTGAACTGAAACCCATAAGGTAGAAAAAAAAAATGGTTGTCAGTTAACATGTATGCAGATTGTAGCCTATACTGGGCTCAAACATGAAAAATCACCAGTATTGTCCTTTAAGCTAGCTCAGATATAGTGCTAAATTTTCATAATGTGTCACAAGAAGATGACTGATCTGCAAATCCCTCTCTGTCATTAAGGGAGTTTCCCTTCTTGGAGCAGCTGAGGATCACCCACAACTCAGACATCTTTATAGGGATGCATGGGGCAGGACTCACACACCTCCTCTTCCTCCCTGACTGGGCTGTCATCTTTGAGCTGTTGGTGACACTTCTGCCTCCCTAATGTGTGTGTGTGTGTGTGTGTGTGTGCATGCGCAAGGAGAGTGATTGGTTTNACACTTCTGCCTCCCTAATGTGTGTGTGTGTGTGTGTGTGTGTGTGCATGCGCAAGGAGAGTGATTGGTTTGGCTGCACCTTATGCCCACAAGTAGCCCTAACCACTTGGTGTATGACTGAATTGCTGCCTAATTAACCGGCATTCATCACACCTGGCTACCCTGGGTGGAGCAGATTCATTGTGTGTGTGCGAGAATGTGTGTGTGAGCACGTGTGAGAGTGTTTGTGCAATTTGGTGGGTGACAGAGAGCCATGGCATGTGCAAAAAAGTGAGAGAGAGAAAGATGGAGCAAGAAAGAGTGTGAGTGAGGCAGACGAAGGGAAGCAGGAGGGAGATAAAGCATCTCCATCTGTCCCTCCCAGATATAACTGTCAGGATGAGAGCTGCTATCGAGATTTGGCTCGGCTGCGGGGCATCCGATACGTGACTTGGCAGAAAATGGACAAAGTGCTCCCACAGGACAAGGTAGGTGGAAACTCCCGTACCAGCCATTAGCTCCCTGGCACCTCAGCGCGAGCTTTCTCAGTTCATCTCAGCTCTCTCTCTCTCTCTCTCTCTCACACACACACACACACACACACACACACACACACACACACACACTGAAGTGCACACATTAAATTATGTGCATAAGCAATAATAAGCACACGGAGAATTAATCACATACAGTCTTAATCACACAGTTACACACACACACACACTCTTATTTCCTCCCCCATGCTTTTAGGATTTATATGTCATTTTACTGCACACACTTTTCTCAGGGTCACCACCCCACCCTCGGGGACCATCCAAAGTTCACCAACTACTCTTTTGAGGTGGCAGAATTCATGCGCCTTGTGACGGAAGCAGCCGATTACGTCACGCACCACCCGAAATGGCAACGCCGCGGCCTTCGTGATGAACTTTAGAGCCTCTGGGAGTGACATCAGGCCGCGGAGGAGGGATTCTTAACGGCTGGCTGCAAACATGAAGCGTTATGTCGTGATCAAAGACATCTTAACCTCATCCACCTGTAAATCTCAGCGGTCTGGGCAGAATGTCTCTTTCCTTCTCTCCCAGTTCTGCTTTGGTAAGTCTGGATAAGCGAACGCAGCATGGCGGATACCTCAGGTTTGATTAGCTCCCACCAGTTCTAGAGTTAGATCGGTTAACGGATGAGGTGTGTATGGTTAGAGCATATGGAGAGTTAGAAGGTGTGTCCTATGTTTCTTCATTACCTCACCGTGTCTACTTCAATTCACACCGACAAAGTTTGCTAATGAGCAGCTGTTACAGCACCTCTTCACATGCGACGTCATATCTGATCAGCGTCATCTTCATGCCAGCTTCTTCAGAGCTGCTGACAGTCACACCAGAATGTCTCAGCACACATGTTCTACCATGTGAAGGATTTATTTTTTGTGTTCATATTATGTAGCTGCAGGATGAAAGTTTCTTTGCAGTTAGTTATGCATGCTTTTCGCATTTAAACGTAAAATAAGACAAGACAAAAAGCAGCCAAGACAATCCTAATGTCAAAGGACATTTTGTATTGGGTCAGTATTAGTGTGTGTGTGCCTCATTATCATGAATTTATGAAATTCAGCGCAGTTGTTTCACAAACATGTCAGCATTGTTTCTTTTGTTAGATTATGTCTAAACTATCTGAACAGCCTCCCAAAACTACATTCTCCTCCTGCATTTTTATTTATATTACACAGCGTTTTTACATTCGTCAATTGATATCTCACATTACTATATGTCTCTTTAAAACACTGTTGTTTGATTGAAAATGCAATTGATATTGATGTGTGTTTCTTTTTGCATTTTACCAAAAGAAATGCTGTGTCAGTATAGCTTATTGGCGATGGTGCTGCTACCAGCTGTTACTTTTTCAGCAGCTTTTTACAAACTGCATTTTGTATAGTAAACTGGTCTGAAAAGGGAGAAGCACAAATTGCACGCAGTGTGATGCATCGCAAAGAAGTATTTTGAGAGATCAAAAGATAGTTTTCTTGTTTCTTTGGCCTCTGTGAGTTTGATGTTTTATTTATCAATCAAAAAAATTAAATTTAGTCAGATCTTTTGGTCGGTGATTTGCGAGACTCGTGGGTAATTTCTTATTCAAAAGCAATGAAACTTTTTGAAATAAATAACGTAAAGAAATGCTGAATCATGGCTTCCTGTCCGTATTGGTCATATTAGGCATCAGATGATTAATTTTAATCATCTCGAGATCTGCGGGGTGGGGAGGAGGGGGTGAAGCCTCTGTCTGGCTGCTTCTTGCTGATGTAGACAGCTCTTTGCTGTGGCTTTCATTATTTTAGTCACTTCAGGTCTAAGGAGGGAAAGGGCTTCTACGCAAAAGGGCACCGGTTCAGTTTTTACTGTCACCATCATAAATCTGGATGACCTCAAAAAAACAGCGAGTTGACAGTGACGCCTCATGGCCGCTGGATGGCAGTAAAACACCACAAATGGGCCGAGGAGCTCAAACAGACGCTGCATGATCGCCTGTGACAGACGTGCTCCAGCAGTCCAAACAGCGGAAATCATTTCTTTTCACACATGTCCAGTGTGGCATATGAAGACACATGTCGCTTAAATCATCTGTACTACAAGTTTGATGGCAGCATTTACGGTCCTGCCTGCTCTTTGCGGATGTTGTGGCTAAACTTTAGGAGTATTGACAGACACCGGGCCTGTCTGGGATGGACACTATTTATGGCCCTGCTCGGGTTACCGCCAGTGACCTCGTAAAGAAATGAAGAATCTCTATGCAGGGGGGGATCAAAAACAGAGGAACCAAGATGTCTGTTCTCATTAACCTTCACGGCGGCTCTGAATCGATGACCGAGCCCTGGTTTTTAGCGCACCAAGCCTCTGCTGATTGTGTCCAAAATGGTCCGTCATACGCAGCAACGTGCTCCGATGGTGCTGCGCACTTGGTAATTAGTGCGTATATTGATGGATAGTTCTCTCTCTCTCTCGCTCTCTGAAGTTTATCACCCCTTGTTCCTTCACAGCTCTGCCTGGGTGGCCTTATTTTGTCGTGCCATAACTAATAGTGTGTTTCTCCCCGTGCAGAAATGTTGAATTACCCCTCTCTGTCGCCCTTAATGCGGGCCTTATGGGCTGGAGAAATGGGCTTTAGACTCGCCAGGACAGGAGAGGCTCCTTGCAAGCCAAAGCTCTAGCTTAATCACCTGGATGGAAGCTGTGAGTAAAATCATTAGATCCTGTCTGAGCCAGTGATTCTTCCGTCAAGATTAGGAGGAAAGTTTATACACCGCAGTTTTAGTTTGGTTTTCAAGTCTCAGTTGTCCCACCAGCTGTTTTATCTGACTTTTGGTGCGTCTGATATTTGCACTCCAGCAGCTATTTTCTGAAGTTTCTGCTCCATTGTTTACCCAACTTACCACTGTATATTTCTTATGTGTCCTGCACCAGCATATAGCTTTGATTTACTTGTTTCATTATAGCCTGAATATGATACCGCAGTCGTTTCCCTTTGTGTTTTTGCACTGTGACCATTAGCCTAATCTAATTTATCTCAAAAGACAAATATTTCTCACCGCTGAACACAGACGAATCAATTACAGTGCTCTCATCTTACCTTGGCCACTTTTCCAGGCGTCCCCCCCATTTGGAAAACATTCTCTTTCAGAGAGATTAATGCAGGAATATCGATTGAAGAGAAAGAAATATTCTTGAAGTTATGACCAGATATTTCCCTAATGTATTTTTTTCCTCCTCGGGGCGACGATTATGGGGGGAATAGTCCCAGAGGAGATGCTATAACCCCGGCGCCTTACTGACAAGACAAACTGGCCTTTAGACTACTCTTACCCGTTCCGTGCTATGCCATGCGAGGACAATTCTGCAACCTTTATCTTGCAGCTTCATATAATTGCGCTGAGATGGATTTGCACTGCGACACGTTAAGAAAAATGGTGGCACCACAAACAGCTGAAAATATCAATTAGCTGGCTGCGCTGAGCGTTATAGGAGTAAATTAAATTTCACACCATTTAACCCCACACTTAAAAATCCAGCATTGGGTCACATGATTTGGTTCTTCTGATACCATCCGTTCCCTTTGAGGGAGGGTAGATGAGATAAGTGCTATGGGCTGTTACATCCATTAGCTGCCTCGCTTTAAGATAAAAGGCCTTAGATCAACATTGTGACAGGTTCAGGGCTGCAGACACAACCACTTGCCGGTGCAGACAGGAAATATTATGCATTATCAACTTTCCGGTGTTTTTCCGCTTTACACAATCAAACTATTTCTTTTAAAAATTGAATAAGCAAAGTACATATACAGAGCGGCGCATTTACATGTGGATCTGTCCAAGGTTCTGAATTTCCATACTGCTCCTCTGGTTCTATCCATGGTACTGAAATCAGCATTAATTCAGTTTGTTTTGTAAACTTGCAACTAAAAGGTGGAATGGACCACAGTTGTTCCACAATAATGGCTGATTTCTTCTCAGTTAAAAGTCAGACAGACCGATTTGTAAGTGAATCATATTGTCCTGGTGCAACTTCACTGGTATCACAATATTTTCCCACCCGTCTGCATACACAGGTAGGAAAATGTCCTTCCAGCCCTTTATGTGATCATTAGTCATGATGTTTTTATAAGATAAATGCTACTTACTAATTTCAAGGGCATGTCTCTTTTTTGCCTAGACAAGCTGAAAGACACGTCAACAAAAATGCTTTCATTGACCGTATTTGTTGAGCAGTGGCACAGAGAGCCACACATGGCCCAACACTGCTGACAATAAGGAAGACATCTGAACGTATCGGATACTCTTCACCTTGGGTCGTTAGCAGAGACATCGACCTCCTCTAAGTCTTAACGACTGCAAATACAGCGCAAAGCAATCAATCGCCATCAACACACTAGAATATTCTAGGGATGGAATAATTGATAGGCTGTCTCCTGGTGCGTAACGGAGAGGCGGCGGTGATTAAATTCTGTTTAACATCTCGGTGGGGGGGTTTAGATTTACACCTCAGCGCGTATAGCCAGGCACAGAATCAAGTATTGATATCCAGACACCATTTGTAACATGATCGAAGAGAAGAAGCGAGGTGGACGATTATATGCGATAAGGAGGGTCATGGGATCATGCACAGTCAAGTATCTGTCAGTCACTCCAGAACTATGACAGTCTCTCTCTCTCTCTCTCTCTCTCTCTCTCTCTCTCTCTCTCTCTCTCTCTCACACACACACACAATACTCCCATAGTGATAGAGAGGTGCAAATTGGTGAGGTATAATCACTAATCATCATCTTTATGCAAACTCCCGTATGAGCAAAAATCAATACTTTCAGATTACCAATTTATGCTTTGAAGTGTTGGATAGGACCCTGTCCTCACAATACTCACAACTTAGATTAATGAATAAGTTTGATCTCAAAGATTGATGACAAACGGTGGTTAGACTGCAGCTGGCATTAAACGCTTCATCCATTACATCGAAATTATATTTCCATATAGACAGCATTTCATTTGTTCTCACTGGAACTTCAGTCAATATGTTTTGGATCATTTCCGTGATTCCAGCGGAGCAATCTTTTGTCTTCTGCCTCATTTCAAGACAGTTTTTTTTTTTTTTTTTTTTTTTTTTTTTTTTTTTTTTTTTGTGAAAATGTATTAAAACAAGCGGGGAAAGTGGATATGACAGATGTTTGATGTTGAAGAAAAATGAGACTTGGAGGATGAACATGACGGTGAATGATGAACTTTTTTTTTCTTTTTTTTTTTTGCAGTCTAAGAATGGCTGTTATCTCTCCTTGGACCTCGGTAGTCACCGTCATTACAGTTACCCCCTCGCCCTCCCCCCTTCTTAACCTTCCAAGCTTCTTGTAAAGTACATGACATCAGTCAGGAAGAGGGGGTGTACTTGGGAGATGGTGAACTGGGCGGGCGCTGTTGCACGTGTTCTGAATGGGGAAGACGGGGCTCGCATCGCATTTCTCACGTCCAATCAATCCCTGCTCGGGAGGAGCGACGGGAGCGCAACTATCACTCCTGCATCACTATACCATCACTCTCATCAGCATCTCTCCAGCGGCTGTGGCGCCTCTGTCCTGACAGTCGCTCGGAGCGGATGAACTCGCCTGGAGCGTTCACCAAAACATCAGCCCGGCGTCTCTTTTGGGGGGATTACGCACTTTTGGTGACTTTCTCCTCTCTCTGCTTTTAAGATGGGACCCGACGGGATCGTGGCAGATCGGACTCCGCCGCGATTACACAACCTGTTTTTTCTCACCCAGCCTCAGGGGGCCGGTACACCGGCGTGGCAGTAGCCCTCCTCGCCCCCGACACTTCCCCCAGTGCTTGTGCGCTGGTCCTGGAAAGTGGACAGGAGGCTCAAAGGATTTCACCGTATAGTCTGGACAACCAAATTAGTGGAGCTGAAGCAGAAAGTGGCGCTCTATCTCTCCTGGATCCTTATAATTCCCTCATGTCATCGAGTTTATAGATTTGGGTAAGTTGTGTGTTATTTAATCAAATCCAGTTTTAATTAGTATAGATTTGCATTTCAGTTCCGTTTGTCTTTTTCATGGTGCACGGTCAATGTAGTCTAATGAAACAAGGATTGGGGGGGGGNGGGGGGGGGGGGGGTGTCACAGCGGGACTTTGGCTGTGGGGATGTGGAGGATTTTTCCAGGGTTGGTGACTGGCTGACCGACTCACTAAATGACTGCTGAGCTGAAAGCAACTTTGATGTTCTTGGCTCAGACGCACAGCAAACAAATCTGCTGAGGAACGATTTCTGTAAAGAGCAGCAGGATTTCCTCCACAACCTCCCCGATCTCCAAGCGACTCTGTCCTCTCTCCGGTCGGTGCGTGATTACCATGCGTAAAACGAAACACACGATAAGCCCGTTTTAAAAAGCGTCGATTCCACGCTGGCCGCACAGCGCTCGCCGCCGGTAAGGCGCAGAGAAGATTGAGGCGAGACTGATGCGGCGTTCGCTACTGTGAGGTTAAATAAATGATCTGTTGGAGCTCGGGTGCTGCTTAGCGCCTATTGAGTGATCTGCGGGGCTGATCCGCTGACCCGGCTCTTTTCACGGACTTCTAATCGCTTTGCATGGATTTGGATCGGCTGGGAATAGAGCGCAGAACTCAGACATATGGGGGAGAAATGAGGTGCTGCCGGGTTCTCCGGGCAGATTGCGCACACGGAGGAGGGGAGGTGTGTTGCAGAACCTAATGGACACACACTATTGGACACACGTATGCACGCACATTCTCTCTCTCTCTCTCTCTCTCTCTCTCTCTCTCTCTCTCTCTCTCTTTCACACACACACACACACCAAGGGGAAAATTACTTGGTGCATGTTAATGGGCGCAGTAATGAGACCCAACCCCTATCGTGTTGTAATTGTTAGTCATCCTTGTATCCCTCCCTCCCTCTCTTTCCCTCCCTTTCTTCCTCTTTTCTTATATCTCTCCCTGCCCTGCCTGCTCCATTCTGCAATTTGTACTGTATTGAGAGCGTGTAATTATTTTCCTATTGTTTCAGAGTGGCTGGCACTCCACAGAAAGAGGTGTCATTAGTGTTAGAGAGAGAGAGAGGGTCGGTTCAGGGACTTAATTCTCATTGACAGTCACATTAACACAGGAGCGGCACTCTTAATCCTGGGGAGATTACTCCANCACACACACACACACACACACACATCTTAACATACACACATCATGGTGGCAGTCTGATGCCTGGCCGCGCTGCTTTCCTGTCCACAATGGATGGGCTTCTCCTCTAGTTTTCTACTATTTATAGTCCCATTTTTAATTGTCTTCCATCCATCTTTCTGCTGCTTTTTATGCACACACATGCACAAAATTCACACACTTGGCAATTACTCCTCAACCCAAGGCCCGATCTCATCCTCTGCCCCCTGTAGTAAATCCCAGTGGTGGGACAGCCTGTCCTCAGAGGGCTGTAGCACTCTAGGTTTTGCCACCATTCTATCCACTTATTCCACAGAGGGCTGTTCAGGATGACTGGCTGTGAATGAGGGGAAGTGGCTTGTGTGCATTGGTGACTGTGCATGAAGACAAGGCCAAGCGGAGAGGCGACGGAGAGCTTAGTGTGAAAGAGGCGAGAGAAATGAGCTGGAGAGACAGGGAAAATATTTGTGAGAGATGAAGCAAGGGTAGAGATAACGTGTGTATGTTGAAAAGGGAGAAATAGACTGTATATATGAAATGACCTTTGTGTGACTGTGACCTGTGTGTGTATGTGTGCAGCGCGACAGATTGGAGATCACCTCGTCACACATTGGCATTAACAGATTGATTGTGATGAACAATGGATACTTCCCAAGTGGAGTGGAGAGGAGAGAAATTGAGAAACATTCTTTAGTACCACGGGCAGAATGGTGGGAAAAAGCTTCTCATTTGTAAACGATGGCGTCCAGGCTGGCATTTCATCTTCTGCTGTTTGTGGGTGTGTTGAGTCAGAGGACATGAATCGGCAGCAGCAGTGGACAGTAACACCTTCATTCATCCTCTGGAAGCTTTGTTCACAAATAATCCACCCCGGGATTGATGTCTTACACTGCGGCAGGCAAACGAGAGAGCTGTGATGCTAATGGACGGAGAAGCTTGGCTTCTGTGTGCATGTGTGACTCTATCTTTTAACCACAAACCACAGTTGGACAGAGGTCGTAACCTCTGGTTAAAGACGGTTAAAGTTCAGAAGATGCTGGCAGGCCATGGTGCGGTGCTAACATGTGATACCTCTTTGATAACTCTGATGGTGGCTTAGATTAGATCCGCTTGGTTCAAGGCTCCATGAATCAAATAGATGCTGCAATACTCTGGAGAATGATTATTTTACAACATGCGAGGGACAAAAAATTGCTCTTTATCTTTGTCCATATAGCCGAGTACCTCATTATATTACACATGCTAACACAGATGCTCAACCCTGCTGTCTGTATGGATCAATAGATACAATACATACATACATAATATGTATGTGTAATACATACATAATCAGAGTTTTTTTTTTAAACATGTTTATTAGTGTAAGGATGGGGAATTTGAATCTACTTTTTATTGTTCCATATGTATAATCTATATTTTTTAAAATGTTTGCTAAGAATTGTAATTGACACAATCTGCTGTATTAACTACACTCGGAATGAAAACTTTTCATTTTACTTTTGGCTTTATTTACCTCTAAACTTGGCAGACTGTCAAATTAATTCAGTATATTTGACTTTGTAATTTGAATTATCTACCACTGGTTCTTTTTTTGGGAAAATTACACAAACCTGGTGTAACAAAACTGGTGCAAGCAATATACATACAATTTGACTGGAAAGGAATTAACTTTATTGATATGAATTGTTTGATTAAAGTTATAATTTAACAGAACTGTGATGTTTGGCAGAATATTTAATAGCACTGCAGTCATCATAGCATCAAAGTTTATGCACCAAATGCATGACCATGTTTAAGGGTTGTCATAAGTTGAACTAAGCAGAGGTCTTGAAGAAGAATTTAGACTTTAAAACAACCGTAATATACGTTCCTGTCAGTAACGTGTCAGCAGGTCATTGCTGTCCTGTGTGGACAATCAGACATCCAGGCTCTCTAATTCCCTCTGCACTCTCCCATGTCCACCTGGAGAAGATGGTGAACGACACAACAGCAACCATTCACACTTAAAGCTGTCGAGGCTCAAAAGTAATTGACAGATTATGGGCTCGTGCACAACAGTTTGTTCTGTGCCAAGTGCTTTAAAGGACTTGGGCATCTGATTTAAAGCATCTGTTGGGAATTCCAGAGTAATTAATTTAAACTTCAATTTTAGTCATTTTTGACTGTAAGAGAATTTGGAATTTTGAGGTCAGCGGAACCATCTTTAGTTAAAACTCAAAATAACAGCACTTGATGGGTCTCAAGGTGATTTCCTCTGCAGCTCCAGCCCACTTTGACCATGACAAATCTCCCTAAGTGATAGTAATGATTGTAATTGAACAGGCACAGCTTCTTCCCACCGTGCTCTATCTATCACTTTGGATGCAATCTGCCACTTCCACTGGTGTGTGTGTGTGTGTATTTGTGTGTGAGACAGAACGTCCCTGCTCGCTCCTCTCTGGCAGCTGGCAGATGTGGCAGTAACCGTGAGCGACAGTGTGTGTGTGTGTTTGTAGGATTATGCAGGGCTGCCAGCATGGCTGCGGCGTGGGTCCGTGGTGAAGCTCAGGCAAGGAAGCGGCGTGGCGGTGGCGGAGCCTGTGGTGGTCATCACAGCAGCCCTCAAACCACAATCGCCTCATGAGGGGGGAAGTGGGATTAACCCTCTGGGATGCAGAGCTTGAAAGGGGAAGTGATGGAGGGATGGAGGAAGACAGGAAACAGATTTACCAACAAAAAGGGGCACAACAGGAAGTCTGACCCGATGTGTGTGTGTGTTTGTCAAAAACACAGATGGGTTGAATATCTGTGAGGGAAAGGCTTTGACTGAGACGAGTCTAGCAAAATCTGCTGGTGAAGGGAATGATGCATGTGTAAATGTGCATGCCTGTGTTCGTGTGTGTGTGTGTGTGTGTGTGTGTTGGCGGTGATGGCTTTGTAATGAAAACAGTAGTCAGTGTGGTCCGGGGTCCCCCTCAGTCGTTGACTGATGTCAGTCACATCACCAGTGGACAATAGCCTCCCATGGGGATGGTTGCTTTGAGATGAAACATTAGTGTGCGTGTGTGTGTGTGTTCATCATGCCAGTGGGTCAATTCTTCAGTTAAATTCATCCAGGAAATGAATTGGAAAAAAAAAAGAAGCTTTTTTTTATGAGTTTCTTTTTTGGGATAAAAACATTGATTATGAAGTCATGAATAATAGCTTGCATTTGACTTTAGCAAACTGTGTGTGTGTGTGTGTGTGAGAAAAGTGAATGCATGCACAAGCTTGTGTACTTTTGCGTGAATTTTTGCATCAGCATATCTGCATGATATCCACGTATGATCTTTGTATGGAGCTGTGAGTGCGCTGGTGCATGTGTGTGTGAGAAAGAGAGAGAGGGGGTTAGAGGTCCTGCTTGTCTCAGGGGAACGCAGTGATACGGTGTCATGCTCTGGAGACCCATAGACAAATTAATTCACTTATTGACACCGCTGACACGTCTCAGTGACTTTGTAAAATGAACAATTGATCTTGATCAGGCCTCCTCTCTCTCTCCCTCCCCCTCCCTCCCTCCCCCTCACTCTGTCTGTCTTTCTCTTGCACTCCATTTTCCTGACCTCTCCTCCCCTCCTGTTTCCCACTCTAACGGCTCTTTCTAACTTCTTCCTATAGTTTTCTTCCTCTGTGTCTTCTCTTCTTCTTCTTCTTCTTCTTCTGTGTCTTCTCCCCNCCCCCTTTCTGTCATCCTCTCTTTGTCTGGGTAGTCAGTTGAAGGCTGTAGTGTATATGTAATTAATATAATTATGAATGTTGGTACCAAGCTGGTCATTAGCGGTGCAGCGGATAGTCAAGATGTCTGTTTGTCTTCGTATATGTGTGTGTAGAAAGAGAAGGGAAGCAGCTGTAAATGAGCTTCTTTACCCGTGTGGAAAGCGACATGTGGGGCCGGAGGAGTCAGAGTCCATTTGTCCAGTTCAGGGAATTGCCACAACTTCAGGGAATCCAAGGCTCATAAAAATCTAAAGCAGGATCCACATCAAGGTTGTTTATTTTCCATTAATCATAATTTGGACCCAAAGCACGATGAATGGCCGCTGCTGCGGAGCGACTCCCCGTCAAGGCCTCAGCCTGGCTTTGTTTGGTTCTGGACTGCCATTTGATAGCGACAGCCGCAGAGGAAAAGGCCGGTCAGGCTTGGAAATAAACTCGCTTTTTAGTTTTCACACACACATGCACATTTTGTCCCTCGTTCTTTCTTTGTACAAAAAAGAGAAGGGATCAGTGACTGCTGACTTCCTCCTTCCCCTGCTGTGGTTGGTTTCTCTTTTGATGAAAGAGGGAAGGAGAATGGAACTGGGGGGAGAAGTAGAAAAACTCAGTGAAGAATGGGTGAAAAGAACAGAAGCACACAGGTGATGAAGGAAGAGAGGGATTTAAAAAAAAAAGCACACTACTACTTTTAAGAAGCACGTGTATATCATGAAAGTGAAAAATTTCATTTCCCCTAGCCTGAGAGGCTCTGGAACTAGTTTGAATTTGTAAAAATGCATGTGTGCTGGCATGTATCTGTGCATAAGCGCTGGCATGAAATCACACTGCTGTAAAGCTTCCAGGAAGCAAGGACGGCGGCGCAGCAGCGGAGACGGAGAGCTTACCAAGCAAGCAGAACAGTACATAAAGATTGCACCTCACCATTCCAAAACACAGTGTTTACACTTTATCACTAAAGCTGCAGCCAGTGAGAATAAAAGAGGAGCAACAGCAGCAGAAAAGCATCAATATTGTAGATACCAAAGTGTCTGGAGCAGCGAGGGGAAGAAAACCTTCAGAAATGTGTCTAGATGTGCTGAGCCAAAGTGTTTCTTTGGCGCTCTACCTTTCCATCCATCTTCAGTGCTGAGGGATACTGATTTTTAATGGCTCTTTATTGCTTTATTAGAGTGTGTGGGATTTACAGCCCAGACCTGCCTCTGTCCTGTCTGGGCTCAGAGCAGAGCCGCTCTGATCTATGTGGGGCCACGGCGGCTGTCTGGCTTTAAAATGACGACCGTGTAAAGAGGAAAGCAGGGACTGAACGGTGGGCGTGACTTGTTGTTTTTAGTGAGATAATGTTTATTGGGTTGTTAATGTCTGTGATTTTTTTTTTTCCTCCATAAAACAAGTAAGAGCAACATCTGCCTCCCCCTCTGCTTTAGTGGGAAACATTACCAGGACTTTTTTTTTTTTTTTTTTTTTAAATACGAAGCAGTATGCAATTGTGATGAGTACATTTAGCAAAAACTACAGTACATCCTGGAATAATTACACAAACCCCACTTATAGATGATGTAAACATGTATGGAAAGTAACTGTGCATTTACTCGAGTACTGTTCAGACTTCCATTTTATGCTGCTTTCACATGTCAGGAGTAGATTTTGTACTTTTGTACTATTACAGAATATAGTTATTAGTTATTTTGCAGATTCAGATTTCACATCCAACATGAGATAAACTAAATTATTGCTGTCGTCAGGTAAACATCTTGTATTTCAGTCTTGTTTTAGCATCTTCAATTTTGGACCTTTTTATTTATTTATTTATTTTTTTAGTATTTTAATTGCAGATATGAGAATTGTTCACACATTCAGGTAAAAAAAAAAAAAAAAACATCTATAATTTTAAAGATTTTCACTATTGATGCCATAAAGACTGAAAAGCTCCTACACATGTTAACGCATTAATAATTAACATTAACACATTCTTCACTATAAGTATTTTTACTTTTGATACCTGAGTATATTCTGCTGGCAATCCTTATTTACTTTTACTTAGAATAAGAATTTTACTGTTAGTTGTACTTGTAGTGGATTATTACTGTATTGTATGTTAAGATTTAAGTACTTCTTCCACCTCTGTGTGACACATGCATTAGTCTGCACATAGTCATGTAGATTCCTGTTTTCTGTCCCATATGTCTGTTCATGGGCATGTTACACCTACAAAAACTAAGTAGGGTAAGTGTGTGTGGACGTGCGTGTATGTGTGTGTGAACGGGGCATGAGCCGTGTAATGTTTTTGTATGTGTATACCAGCTGGGAACATGGACCTGGACTCCCTGGAGTGAGTGGTCTCCTATTTCGACACATGAAACACGCAGTGGGACTCTGATCGCATGTGTTTCATCCATGAAAAGAAAAAAAAANGGTAGAGAGAGAGAGCGAGAGAGAAGCTGAAAAAACAACTCTGAAGAAAACAGAGGAATATAGAAATTCAAACATGCTTGAATCTTCTGGGCACATGCGCACACACATACACACACCAGAACACGTAAACACACACACAAATAAAACGTATACTTCATGGTCACCTGATCCTGAGACAAGGCTCGAGCAACACGGTGGGATTTGGACTTAAGTGCAGCCTGATGGTTTGAGCTGTAATGGCACCTCAGTGTTGAAGCCTTTCTGTTCACCCTGCAGTCAGCAGCAGAAACGCTTAACACTCCCGAGTTCTTCACACACACACCTCTCACTCCTCCTTCTCCCAACCTGCCCATTCCACCAAACGGAGGATCCTTAACTTAATTGCTTGTTGGTTTATTGGAGGAAATAATACAGTGTGGGTGGATGGGTGGACGGCAGGAAACAAGTGCAACGGTGTTATATGTCTCTGAGGCGGCTTTTGACGATTCCCCATAAAAAAAAAAAANAAAAAAAAAAAGTGCAAGAATCATGTTGTAAACTTTATGTACCTTATAGGAGCAGAAATGATTAAATCTACCTTTGTGCAGATTCTTTTCCAGATTATACTTAAATATACAGTATGTTGATACTATTTATTTATTTAAATGGGACAATGCACATTAATTAACATTGCAATATTGCCAATGTAAATGTGCCAGGGTTATTTGCACCTGTAGTCCCCCCCCCCCNAAAAAAAAAAAAAAAAATTAAATAAATTATGGACTCCTACACTACTGTATGTAAGTAAGTAGTAGTCTTGTATCTAAGTATTACTGTTATTTTGTACAAAATATGCTGGAGTTAGCATGTAGATAAAATAGACAATTTCTGGTTGTGGATGAAGTTGGTTTGCAATAGTGGGGGTTTTGTGTGTGTGTAATTGCATCAGAATGTACACGGGAGTTCTTCCTACTGCGGTGATGAAGTATAAATCACTTCTGACCATACTGCATATGAGAGCAGGAGCGCAAACCCGCCTGCTGAAATGTTCATTTATAAGGCAGAAAAATGTCTGTGATAACATTACAGGTATCTGTTGGGGTGTGCTGAGTTTGTTTGTAGCAGACAGAAAACAGTGGGAAAGGACAGCAGAGATACTCATCTGCACACTGATAAAGGGATGAGAGAGAGAGACTGTGTGCTACACAGAGCAGGAAAGAGTTATGAGGAGGAAGAAGAACCAGAACATGGAAGCCAAGCACAAAGAGATTCAAAAATGGGTTTTGTGAATAAATACTGGTGTATTACTTTACATTTGTGCACGTTTGTGTGTGTGCGCATGAGTGTACATTTTTGTGCACACACAGCCGTCTGTATCTGCCCAGCGACCCAGAGGGGGAGGCGAGGTGCTGTAACGGTTTGGAGTTAGAGGCAAACTTACATGAGCAGAACATCAACCTGACTGAATCTTAATACCATGCATATCTGCAGAAATCTGAAACGCTTCACATAAGATTCCACTGGGCTTTGTGCTTTCGCCTGTTTCATTTTCAATATCTTTCCGCCTCGGGGAGATGCACTTTATTTTACACCGACGTGTCTTTTGTCTGCTCGGTCTGTGTCTGGGCAAAACAAAATCAGCATAGTGGGATAGTGGCGTGATTCTTGTACAGTCCTGATTCTGACTTTTCTATTTTTTTACATACACACAGGAGAGTTCGACCAAGATAGAAGATCACCCAATATTCATTTGTTGGATAAATATTCATCTCCTCAAATGTGACTATTTTCAATCCAGAAAACTCATAAATATTTTGTATTTACAGGAGAAATGAATTCTTGTCAGCGAAGTTTTTCAAAGGGTAGATCCATATTTGCTATACCAGAAACTCTAGGATACTATATTGCTTTTGAATAATTAGTTTGTTAAAAGAAAATTCTTTTGTTAAACGAAAAATTAACTTCTCAATAAACAGCTAAAATATTCATAACAAGTACAAAATTATTTGCAGAAGTCATTGTAGGTTTGTACCTGTAAAAGGGTTTTAGCATCTCAGTACACGACTGGTGGTACACGAGTCTGAAATATTTGATATTTAATTAATCTTTTGATACTCTTCTATTTTTGCCTGTTTTATATTTTGTTTTAAGGCTTTATAACTACTCATCTACTTGTCACAGAACCATGAAAATTAAGGGAGTTGAATAAGTCGCTTGTACCATTAAATTTTACACACTGAATCACCAAATTTAACAGTCTTTATGAAATCTCAGGTCAGAAAACATATTTTTTTAAAAGCGAACTTACATTTTTTTGTTTACTTTGAACTTCTCTGAGTTGGAAAACTCTTGCAATTTTACATTTTCTAGTTGCCACACCTTGTCCACAAGTCTACCAAATATAAAGCAAATATCTACAAGTATTGAGGTTTTATGGGGTAATTAGTAAACACTGGTGTCCTTTTGTGTGGCAAACCTAGCTAAACCTATCCAAACCCATCCAAAATAGCAACATTACAGCATTTCAACGACTCATCAACTTTATTCAAATTATAAACTAAACGGTGCAAATGGAACTCTGGGTAGTTGATACTTGTATCAATTATAAAACAACATAAGCAGACAGAAACTTCTACTTTGCACATTTGTGGCTTGAGATAAATTTGAGACCTGCATTTGAACAATTGAGTCATTAGTATTTTTTTTTTTTTATTGATCACTGTTTCTAACATGTATGCATTCCGTAGATGTTGGTGTCCGTACAAGTAGGGGAATTATGGGAACATGTTTTAGACCTGTATTGGTCTAATGTATCTGTGAGAAACTTTTCAAGTAAAAGTATTGTTACTTTGTGATAATAGTGACTCAAGTATAAGTAAGAGTAGTCACCAAAACATTTACTTGAGTAAGAGTAAGAAAGTATCTATTAAAAAGGTTATTGGAGTAGTGAATAACTTTGAACAAGGTTATTCTTTCAAATAATCAACAAGATAAAAAGTGCTTGTCTGAGGCAAAACATGCAAAGTAGCCAAAGTAATACAATCCAAATCATATCATATAAAGAAACAGTAAGCAGTAATAAATCAAATATTTACCACATAACAAATCATGACAATTCTGACCCCAAGACAGTTAGCTGGGTTAGATTCATGAATTTACTCAGAATAGAACAAGAAAACTTGAGTTAGCATTAGCAGCAGCAGCTAGTTAAGACAGGTTAGCTAGGTTAGCTTCATGAATTTACTCAGAACGGGAAAACTTGAGTTAGCATTAGAAGCAGCAGCTAGTTAAGTAGCTAACATTGCAGCTTACCGCCACATGTTTCCTCAAATTCCATGTTGATTTCTTAGAAGCTGAAATGTCAGGAATGTGCCTCTTCTAAACCTCCCACTGTTGATTCTGCCATGACTGTTCTGCTCCAGGTGAAACCATGGAAACAGGGTGGGGGTGTGGCTATTTCGGAGCTGAAGCAGACAGAAAAACTGAACATGCACTGAATTTCAAACGGGTGAAAGTAACGAAAAGACTGGTACCAAATGTAACAGAGTACAAGTATATATTTTTCTTCATAAATATACTCAAGTATGAGTTAAAAATATCCTGCAATAAAACTACTCAGTAAAGTACAATTTTGTGACAAAAGTTACTTACTCGACTATAAGCCGATCTCGACCATAAGCTGACCCCCAATTTTGTCCTGCAAATTTAGATTTTTAAAGAAACCCGCATATAAGCCGACCTCATGATGTTGTTCCATCAATTTANCACGTACCAGTAAACATGATATTTATTTCAGCAGCTGATTACTGTAACTGACGGATCACGGCTTACTGGCTGCCACAAAATGTACTGGATAAAATGTTTAGTCAGGAAATGCATCATTCTAAAGTATGATTTAAACTATTTTCCATGGGTAGTGGTAATGGGTAGTATTGCTACCCCTGGAAATTTCGTTCTCTGGGATCCGATTTGAATTACTCCTGTATAAGCCAACCCCCAATTTGCGTTGTGAAATTTGGTTTAAAAAAAACAACAACAAAAAAAAAAAAACTCTGCTTATATTCGAGTATATACGGTAAGTAAATATAACGGAGTAAATGGAATGCATTATTACCTTCCTCTGCTGCAAACCAACGTTAGCCTTATTCTCATTCACATCCTCAGCAGGCAACACTGAAAGTGCTGGATGGAACAAAGTAGGTGCTGATGATGTTTCCATTCTCTGTGCTGGATCAGCAGTGCAGCAACTAAATGTAAAGCTTGGAAAGACAAAAGAGGAAAGATCATTAAAATTTAAAAAGGGTTTATCCTCATGGAAATATGAATGTATATAGTTAATTTCATGGCATTCTTGCGTTTTCATATTTCCTGTTTAAAAGTGAAAAATGTGGCCTTGTGTTAGAATTAGAGGAAAGGTCAGCAAGTCACTGAAGTATTAGAAATTGTCCTCTAGGGGTCAAGAACATCCATGAAAAATTCGTGCTAATCCTGTCATCACTTTTCTAAATAGCTTGACACTGACCAGAATGTTGCTTAAGTGGAAATTATGACCCGAGGATGATGCTAGGTGAGGGGTCAGGGGTCACCAGTATCATCAGAATCATCCAAAGCATTGGATGGATGCAAACTGACAAACTGATAGCAGCATCATTTGACCCTGCTGCTCGTGAGGTTAAATAAAATAAAGCAAACGTGACAAGCAACAAAAAAAGCATAATTTGTTAAAGATGCATATCACATTTCTGTCTATTCATTATTTGACTCATCAGATGAAGAGCACTTTAGGAAATGCAGCCAGTACAGTGAGAGATAACACATCCATTTCAGAATGATAAACCACAGATACGCACAAAAGCCCAGAGAGGAACACGCTTACATACTAAACAGATGACACAGAGCTTAAGGATGCTGTTTCTCTTGGGTGTCAGTTCTGTTCAGCAGGAACTTCCTGTTCTGTCCTGACAAATGATATTGCATGTGTGATCGCATGTTACTGACACGCTTCTTTGTGTCAGTAACAAACTCATCATGCAAAAGTGTTTCGCTGCTTTATTTTTACAAGTAATACATTGTTTCATGAGGTGCAATGTGAAGTCGCTGTGATTTGATGTGAGATTTTGCAATTGTATGTGTGTGTGTGTGTGTGTGTCCTGCAGTGGCAGATGATGCTGTTTGGATGCAGGGCACACAGATTTATTTGCGGCCGAGGTGGGATTGTCTCATTGCATGTCAATGAGGCCTTGTGTCACTCCTGTGTGATTACTGCAAGAAATGACACAAATCAGCCCCTTCAGCCTGGAGGGGAGGGGGGNGGGGGGGGGGGGGAGAGAGAGAGATTGATGGAGGGGTAGAGAGGATGATATTGCAGGAGGGATCATTTTAGAAGGAGTGAGATTTGATGTCAGATAATCTCGAGCATATCTGTGCTCGGTTTGTTAACAAGTGTGTGTGTGTTTGTGTTTCTCCTTACTGCTAAATCCAACAAGTCCTCACAGCCATGATGACCAGCTGAGCCCCAGCACACCCCTCTGCCTCCTTCATCTCATTGCCAATGGGACACTTGAGTGTCCAAGACACATTTTTTATGAAAATGTTAAAAAAATATATTCTAATCTTCATTTATACACCTCCCCTCCCTTTTTTTTTTAACACTTTCATGAGGACAGATCTGGTGTGAGACCTGGTGGTAAGGTGACAAAATCTCTGGGGCTGATGTGAGTCTTTGTCCCTTAAGTCCTAACGAGACTTGACGTGCATGTGGAGACCACACACACACACACACACACACACACACACTGTTGTGCTCTTATANCGTGCATGTGGAGACCACACACACACACACACACACACACACACACTGTTGTGCTCTTATAATGAGTGTATCGGAGAACAAAGCTGATAAAAATGCATACCATGGCCCAACCTTTAGAAAGAGAATAAGAAATGGGCTACTGTGCTGCCATGCAGCATGCCTAATCATACACCACATACACACACACACACACACTTCACACATTCACATACTGTACAGGAATTAACTGCACACACAACTTACACAGTCACACACAGATACAATTTCATGGATATACACACTGAGCACAGACAAATGCAAATCCGAAACGCATAAACACATAAACACATACGTGTGTGTGTTCATGGCTTCACACTTCACTATACAGCAAGCTTCTAAACACCGTTTCTGCATTTGCATTCCATATAGAGCGTACGTTCTGCAGGAAGCGCTGTGTATGCATTCAGACAGTTCCTCTTCTTGTCCAGTGTGCATGTGTGTGTCGTTCTTCTAAAACACACATTTTCAAGTTTATGTTCAAACTGTTTTTTATTTCCTCTTTTGTTTAAATCATAGCTGCCTTTTCTCTTCCTGTAACATTTTCTTTCACCTTTCTTTTTATTTTCTGCCCTCTCATTATCGTCCCATCTTCCTCTCTTGACCTTTGATACTCCTGAATGATCTCATTCAACATAATTTGTCTTTTTTTAATTGTCACACTTTTTACTTTGTCTCATTTCCGTTTTGATTCTAGGATCTCTCTCTCCTTTGACTGAGCACTGACTGTTGCTATTAGTTCGTTCTCCACCAGGGGGCAGTGGCGTTACACCAATGGCTCAGCAGAGGTGATGGGATTGGTTTGGAGCTGACACATTCCCTGGAAGTTTCTGAGCATAACAGCGGGCTGAGCTGCATATCAATGAACTCATGATGAATAATGAAGGTTCGAGTAGGGGAGAGTATTTTGTTATTAATGGGAATCTGTTGTCTTTCATTTGGACTGCAGAGTTAGACTCTTTGTAAAGAGAGGTGTGTTGACACACTATGACAATGGGATGTTAATTTACTCAGAGAGAGAGGGAGAGCGTGTGTGTTTGAGCAGATGCGTCAGAAACTGTCACTCAGCTGTAATTAGAGGGAGTCTCCTGTCATCCTACAACACTGTTTGAATTTACCTAGGAAACAGCGTGCGTGTGTGTGTATTTGTGCATATGTGTGTGTGTGTAAAGAACATCTACTTGTGTATATAGTGTGTCTGATCATCTGAGTTGCAACTGGTGTGTTTTAGTAATGAGGCATTTCTGCAAGTTTTTGAGTCAATTTAGTTTTAACTGTACACTGTTTTACCGCGCATAGCCTGCGAACCATCTGGATGTGTGTGTTTGTGTGTGTGTGAAAGAGATACAGTAAGTGAAAGGGAGAGCGGTGTGTGATGTGTAGTGTGGGGATCACATTCAGCCTGGGGGTAGGTGAACACATTGTAAACAATGGATCTGACAGAATTTAGGCCTTCACATCTCTACCCCTCTGTGTGTGTGTGCGTCTGTGTGTGTGTGTGTGTGTGTGTGTGTGCATGTGTGTAGGCCTTCATACAAGGCTGTTGGGGGCCACTGAGCGAACCCAAGGCAGGATGCCCTCTCTAACCCAGTGTCTTTGTACCTTCCCCTAAGGGATCCTTCTGTTTGAGGTGAGGAAGAGGAGAAGCAGGAGAAAAAGGAGGAGGAGGAGGAGGCAGAGGAGAGCGGAGGTGTGCATGAATGCAGCCATGGCCTGTTCTGCTTGTTCATAGTGGAGATACTCCGCGGAAGAGAAATCAAAGAAGATAAAGACGACCAACAGGTGAGATGACTTCAGATACACATGATGATGGGAAAACTAACATTAAAAACTACTCACAACCAAATATTAGTATAGTATAGTATATAGTAATATTAATAGTGTTAAATGTATTTTCTTGTTTTTGTTAAAGGGCCATACCATCCATTTTGCATGTTTGAGCCGAATATATTCAATTTTCATACATGTTATGTTACTGACAATCATTTCGCAAAGGACAAAACCGTATTTCAGCTTTCCTGATATTTTGCAAAATCTCCTAATCTTTCAAAATCAAATATTCAAGTGATACACCCACCTTAAAAATCCAGGTTTTGCCTGCTAATATTATACAAAATTATGAAGTCGCTGTCGTTTAAATTTTTCGATAAACGCAAGTCTTCTTTTGGGACTATATTCCCCGGTGGAGGCATACATTCACTTTGCGCTTTTTATTGGGCTTAAACACTAAAATTATGTAACTTTAAAAAAAAAAGCCCTGAATATACGTCTTGTTCGCAATGATGGATTACCTATCAGAAGAATGGTTCAAGTATCAACAAGTTGATTTTAATAGCAGAATGAACTGAAACCAATGGAGGTCTGGAAGGTAGGAAAAACATTTTTAATTCACCATTCCAGTAGTATGCTTTGGGAAATGATTGTCAGTAACATTACGTGTATGAAAATTGAATATATTAGGCTCAAACATCCAAAATGGTCCTTTAACCTGTCTTGATGTACAAAACCTTTTCATAATTGTGTATATTTTATGGCACTAAAACACATGGCAGCATGGTGGCTATTTTGTGTGTGTGTGTGTGTGTGTGTGTGTGTGCCTGTCACATTATTTCTGCGCGTTCTAAGAGTGATATTTAATTTTTCCGTTTTTTTTCTTTTGGGAGGCTCTAACATCTCCCCATGTTTTCCTTTTCTCTTCTCCTCCCTCGTTCCCCCTTCTCTCCTCTTTCCCCTCAGGATGAAACTGCGGAGGAGGTCAGCTTGGCCTTTTCAGGTGGCCTTCCTCGTTGCTGTGGTGATGCTCTGCGTTGACCCGGTGTCCGCTGGCAACCGTAACCATCGGGGACCAACAGGTACACAAGGTCTTGCTCTGAACTCCCTCCCAGATCCACCAGAGGTTAATTACACTGTCACTGCAGAGGAACAACACATGTTTCCCTGAGCCCACTGCAAGGGGCTGAGCCGCGACAATTTGTCCCGTCCCTCAGTTTGACAGAATGTAATCTAGACTGGTTTCCTCGTTTTGGGTTTGCATGCAAACACTCCCCTGTTGAACGATCGAGCCCATAGAGATACAAATGGCACTTAAGCTGTCAGAAGCTGTCAGCACAAATAGATCAGCGTGGATGTGATCTGATCTATTCAGTGTGGCTGCAGACATCCAGCAGTTTGGAGCTGGTGATTTTGTTCTCTTGGGGTCTGATTCACAAAGCAACGCAGGCTCATAACTTCTAATCCTCAGGCTTGTAATTGCCCTGTGCCTTTATTAATATGCATAACTCATTTCCTCCCCTTTAACCAAACCGCCACCTCAGTTATTCCCTAAGAAATCCATGAAGAAAACAGAAAACCATTACCACTGCTCACTTAGCTGAGGCCCACAAGCTAAATCTATTCTCCGTATCTTTAATTTCCATAAGGCGATATGACCAGCACAGTCTTAATAATATTTCATCGGTGACACTTGAGGCCTCTTGTGCCGCGGCTTGTTGCAGACATTAAGTGTAAGAAAGTCTTCTTTCTCACGCTTAATTATGACAATTTCCTTAATTATCTCTCGGTTTCTTAACTGTCACTGCACACGTTTTTGCCTCCTGATACAAGGTGACCTTTATGTGCCACAGAAATGCGGCCAGCATCCAGTGTTTGCAGCCAGTGATGGTGTTAGTTTCTTTTGATGGAGATGAGGCAGCCGGCTTATGGCAGGGGACAGTACTAATTGCAGGGTTTGTGTATTGTGAAGGTCAAATGGGTCTCATTGTGTGAAATACAATGATTACTGGTTCTCAGCTGTCTGATAGTTTTCATTTGGGGACTTCCTGTAATTGGTGGGAGTTTAGGACTTGTTGGTTGTGAAAAGCCACATATTGTACTGGAAATATATTGAAACTGCTGTTTTATTGGTGCCATCATCTGACTTACTGTTGCTGTCAATGCAATTGTAAATGTATATCTCAGTTTGCTTGGAATCTAGGATTTTTTTTTTTTTTTTNTTTTTTTTTTTTTTTTTGAACAGCCAGTAAAAGGACTTCTATGTAGAATAAACTCCCTAGAGCACTGTGGGCAGAAGTATATTGGTTGGAAGGAGATTATGTTAGAGAATAAATAACTGCAATACTTCTTAGGTGGAGTGCTCTATGCTAGAATCACTACTTAGCAATCAACCCTTGGAAATTGATAAGTAACCCTCACCTGTTGGCTATTTAACAGACCTCTAAAATCTTAACACACACACACCCACACACACACACACCCACACACACACGGTTTAAGTACTCTGTTAAGTTATTGGCAGGTCAGTGAGGTATTTGCTTATCATTGCTGTGTAGTACCGTTTGCTGCCACAGGGTGGCACTAGAGGTCAAAAAATGCTCTATTCAAGCTTTATTTTTTCCCATTTAACCAAAGTCATTTTCAGAGATGCTGTCATGTTATTGAAACTCACCTCAAAAACAACTCGATAATGGGAACGGAGGGACTGAATGTCATCTGACCTAAATGACGAGGCTGACTCATATCAGTTTAAACTCACCAAATGTGTTTTTGTTCTCAGTTTTGGTGCCTAAATGTCTGAATAATCTCAGCACTTCCACTTCAACCCCACATACAGCGGGATCCAAAAGTCTGAGACCACATGAAAATCCTTGATGTTTTCCATGTAAATCAGGAAATAATCAGAAAGTCTGACATCACAAGAAGCTCTTTGGAACATTGTCAAATCATGCTGGGATTTGTTTTTTATATATTTCCTTTTTGTTGTTGTTATTGATAGTGTTATTGTTGTTGGTTTTTATTTTAATTACTGTTTCTTTCTTCTTTTTTGAGTGTTGGGACTACGGGTGCAAATTAGCTGTTGAGCTAACCCTGGCACATTGACATTGCCAATATCTTATTGCAATGTTGATTAATGTGCACTGTCCCATACATAAATAAATAAATAACTTGGCTCATCAGGTTTTGCACAAACTTGTGGAGTCCATGCCAGCTGGAGTGCATGCTGTCATTAAAGCAAAAGGGCAGCATACCAAATACTAAGATATTCTGAAATTCATCTATGATCTATTCAAAGATTCAACTTTTCAAATCATTGTTAAGATGATATTATCATTTGTAATGAAAAATCTTGCATTAAATTCAAAAAGAATGCAAAATNTTGTTAAGATGATATTATCATTTGTAATGAAAAATCTTGCATTAAATTCAAAAAGAATGCAAAATAGAAGTATTTTCACTGCGGCCTCAGACTTTTAGACCTTACTGTAGTCACACTACGTAGAAAATAGAATAATCTTATTTTATGAAAAATCTTGCAGTAATATAAAAAAATGCAGTTATATGATAGTATAGATGACAGGTAGATAGATACGGTGGTGGATGTCTGAAAACCTGATAGAGCTGTGTGCCGAAAAAAAAGTGACACAACTGTCAAATTCAGTATTTTTACATTTGCCCCCATTTTTGAGGCAATATATCAAATTCATAGCTGGAAGGTTTCCCATGAGATTTACAATGGTCAGTGAGCCTGGACATGGAGATATAAAGTCTGAAAGCTCACATCTGCAGACAGGATGGATTGTATAATGCATAAATCCCTTTGCTGGGACAATATTTTCCCTATGGGCACTTTCTCTCTGTCAGACCTGAACGCCTGCATTAAAGTCAGCGTTAATGGCACATACAGAATGCATTTGTGTGTTAACGCTGAGACATTCAACACAAAAATAACCAGTTAATGTTTTCATTACTCTTACTCCCATTCTCAGTCCTGTCACAAATAAAGCATTAGACTCCTTCAAAGCTGCGTGGAAAACTTGCAGCCCCATTTGTGAAAAGTGCAGCAGATAATACTTTAGCAAACCTGTCAAAGTTTTCATTTACAGTCTTGAAGTAAATTTCATAGCAATTACACAGAACGATTCACAAGCAGCTCATACAATAAACTGCATGACAGGAGCTGTCAAAATAATCAGCTAAAAAAATAATTCTCCGCTAAAAAAAAAACCACGTGGCGATAAAAGCCAAACACCAAACCTTCCTGGTGGCAATTTTACTGATTATGCTCTCAGAGTTCCGCTTTTCAGAAAGGTTCTCCTGTGTTTTGGCAATAAACTCTCTTGCACTGAAAGTCTCATATTCCATTTTTCTTACTTTGCTCAGATGCTTGACATTTAGCAATCCAAGGCCGGCTCAGCTCACAGAAACTGTATACATCCATGTCTAAAAGTGAAGAGAGTGGACATGGCAACTCTCCAGAGTTTTCTACAGCCTGCTCAACTTACAAATAATTTGTGGGTTTTTTTTTTTTTTTTTTTTTTNGTTATAGCAGCCTTTTTTTTTTTTTGTTTTGCAGAAAATAGCTAAAGCCAAGAGTGAGCAAGTTTGTTGTCGACAAAGCCTGTGAATGTATGTGTTTACATGCATGTATATAATTAAGCATAAACAAGCACAAATGTGTTTGTAGATTATAGATTAATCTTGCAGCTGCATACGTCTCAGCACTGACAAAGTGTTGTGAGCAGGTTTAATTGGGGTAGATTTGCCTATAAATGAGGTGTGTTGCACAGGAGTAGTCAGCTGTACCTCCAACCTGTTCAGATGATAATTAGCATAAAACTGACTGGGGGCCAGACGTGGGCCTGTTAAATACAGATAATGTCAGGAGGATTGACGGGCTGGCTGTGTAGGATCAGGGCGAGAAGGAGACGGAGCAAGTGAGGAAAGTGGAGGAGGAGAAGCAAGGTCAAGGAGTGGTGTAAGAGCAAGTTACAAAGAAAGGAGGAAGAGTTAGAAACGAAAAGTAAAACAATATTATGAGACTCAGCAAATAAGAGAAAATATGGCATTTGAGAGTTTCCTGGCTTACACACAACTTATTATCAAGCCTCCCTCGTGACCTCCTCATAACCTTAAAACTTCAGTCCTCCTTAAATGTACCTGTGTGCTCTGGAAAGATGTATGCCACCTCTGCATTGACTTTGCTGCCCGTGAAAGATGGAGCAGATGTCTGGCATTTCATAGCAGTGGACATGCTTGTCAGTTATTGACAGGTGAAAGACGTCTTTTTGATAAATTGCGCAATGTTGCTGCTTGCCTGTGTCTGTCAGAATACATCAATCGCCTGGATAACCCATCACTTCAAGGTAGCTCCGTTTGTTGGTTGGTCGCCTCCCCCAACATCCTTCCACTCCCCCACCCTTCCTCTCTTTTACCTGCTGCAGGAATGGAAGCGTTTAGCCATGCTTGAGAAATCTTTTCATATCAGTTGGGTGGGCTGTATTATATTGATGTGGCCATAACAGGTTGGTTTAAAGGCAACACGGAGACATTAGATACACTGTTATTACCGTACACATATATAAAGCTATATAGTTTATATATATAATGCTGGAGGTGAGAAGATTAGGGGTGGGAGGCACTGAAGGGAAGATGATGGAGGGAAAACAAAGATTAAAAGTTCTCACAATCCAGCTGTAATACTTCAATCTGATTTCCAGACCCCTTTCCAGGCATGTCTTGGTTTTTTTTGTATCAAGCACACGAAGAACTACGTTTTTTGTCATTATTTATCCACCATTTCACTTGGCAATTCAGGCAGCAAAGGGTCAACAATTAAAATGTTTGCAGTTTGGGCTGCTCGTCTCTGATCAAGGACACATCGTCAGAAACCTCAAACATGCTGAAGTTGTTTTTGAAATGTCATGAAAGAAAAGCTTTCACAGATCCATCCATCCATCCATGTCTGCGTCCTTCTGCTTCTGAAAGACCGTTTCACCATTTTAATCCAGTCATACAAAGGAATAATTTCCAGTTGATTAAAACATGAATGAGGGCGAGTCTGATTAAAACGTCACCAATGATACACTGTCTGAATTTGACTCAAATTGCCATTTCATTTCCGTTTCTCATTGTTAAGTAGGACATTATTATATTTATTGTTATATCTAAAGGAAAAATGTACTGCTTGGACATGGAAATCTATTTAATAATAGTGTTGTAAAGCAAAGCTTTTATTTATGTTTGTTACTGTTCATTTTAATTTTTTTTATTTGTATCTATGTTTGGATTGAAGTTGGTGGGGTATAAACCAAAAGCCATATCATATCGTATTGTATTGAACTGTATCATATATCAGATTTGTTTTTTTAATTGCAAAAAAAAAAAAAAAAAAAAAAAAAAACTGAACTAAAAAAAACTGTACCAGGCACCGTGAGGAGGTCACGGGATAAAAGCCTATATTGCAGCTTTAATGCATCATAATTACTATTATTAACACTTTAAAAAGGTTTGTGTGGCAGGAAAAAAGAAAAAGCAGGAAAAACAAAAATATGAATATATATGAATGTAATTTGGATATTATTTACTGTTGAGTGCATTATCTGTATTCATTTACATCCTTACATCTATTCTTTTCTACTGCTAGATATTTAGCACTCTGTGTGTGTGTGTGTGTGTGTGTGTGTNTCCGGCAGCTGCTTCAGCCCCAGGAGAGCCTGAGACAGAGAAGTGAGGGAAATGAAAGTGGAGGGATGATGGCGGAGGGGCGCCCTCAGAGAGCCAGGGATCATTGATGGGGCTCTCTGGAGAAGAGAACAAACAAACTTTAAATCAGAAAGGATGAGAGGGGCCATGGCCTGCAGAAATGGAACCCACTACATAGTGTGTGTGGGTGTGTGCGATGTGTGTATGTTTGTGAGTCTGCGTGCGTGTTTGTGTCTGTCTGCAAAGCTCATTCAGCTGAGCATGAAAAGTTTGGGAGTCTGGGTAAAGTCACGTACATAAATGAAATCTGGGCTTATGGTACAGTATAACCGAGGTTTTTCTGAGGCTGTAAAGAGGCTTATGGGTGGTAATGTTGCAGCAGAGTTTGCTGTGCTTGGGAAACGGTGCCAGAGGCTCTCAGGAGCACAACAGGCTTTGAGAGCAAAGATAAGACAGGAATCTGTGCGTAAGCAAAGATTCCATTTACTAAATATTTCACCAATTTGCAAATCTCGCTTTTATATGCTGAATGAAATATAAGAATAGACATGAAACACTTCTTAACATGTGCTCAGGGCCGCCGCTGACATTTTGGGGGCCCTGAGCTGAAATTTTATTTGGGGTCCCCTGTTTATTTTTTATGCATAGCTGACAATCTGCCATTCATGAACCATAGTTGTTATTGTCAAAAACAAAGCAATTATGTTTATTTACATAATGGTAATACCTCTTTACATTATAGTATATGGCCTGAGCCTCATCCTGGAGATTTTTCTCTTTTTCCCTGCAGCAGATTCATAATGTCTTTCTGAGGCAACTATCAGCTTCTATCTGAACGGCACAGGCAGCGACGGTCCTGGGGTCACTTGGCACTTTAGGCGAGACATCCATAATTTTTATTAAGATCATATGAGTTGGTTTGGATTGCTTGACATTGGTTTGGTTTTAGTTTTGAAAAGGGGTTAAGCTATACTGTATATCTATGTATCTATCTATCCATCCATCCATCCATACATAAATATAATTTAAATGTTCATTTGGATAGGGACCAATGCAGAGACATAGGTTATTCATACAATAAACTTATGCTGCACATCAAAGCATTTTTAGCCAAGGCTAGTTTGCAAAGCTTGTCCTTATTTGGGCTTCTGCAGAGGTACATAATCCATAGTACAATACAACATTAAAATGATTATAAAAAAATATATATATACTTACACAATTGAGCAGGGTAGACAATAAAACAAATGCATAACCTGCAGCATAATATTAATATACAATAATAATATTAATATTATGCTGCAGGTTATGTATTTATATTAATATATAATACAAATACTTATACACTGTCCATCATTAAAACCCGCTAAAATACAATCATAGTCTCCCATTATTTATTAAAAAAAAAAAAAAGATTGACACATGATGACCCATGATCACACTCTTGAGCATTCTTCAAATGCTGTTTCAACTTAGATTTGAAATTATCCAAATTTATGATCCCGTTTGAGCTCCACAGGTAAAGAGTTGCAGATTTTAACCCCCTGAACAGAAAAAGCCGTCTGTCCAAAGGAAGTCTGGACAGGCGAAACGAGATAACTTCCTGCAACTGCACCCCAAGTAACAGAAGCAGAAACCCAAAGAGGTTTCACCATGTCACTAAGAACCTGTGGAGTCTTATTATATAAACATTTAAAAATTAGCCTTGAATTAGAAAATCTG
This sequence comes from Lucifuga dentata, assembly GCA_014773175.1. Taxonomy (NCBI): domain Eukaryota; kingdom Metazoa; phylum Chordata; class Actinopteri; order Ophidiiformes; family Bythitidae; genus Lucifuga; species Lucifuga dentata. The sequence continues at coordinate 40,722 of VXCM01000041.1, read as the reverse complement.
ATAAAATTATCAAAACTTAGCATATTTTTGTTTTAATTAATAGACATTATTTTGACGGGGCAATAGGCACCTTTGTATCATATACCACTACAAAACATAGAATCCTGTTTGCATTAAAGGTCTGTTCGTGGGTGGGGGGCGGGGGATGGGGGGGATTGCAGTCTGATCTGAGATCATCATCAAAACAGGATTTTGTTATTGTTTGGAAATTTATGAATGGATGTTGAATGTACAGTATATATTTTTAAATGATGACAGGAAAGAAAGGCATTTCCATCAAGAAATATAGTCATGTATTCTTTTAATTTGATGTAAGAAAAAAAATAAGGCATAATTTTTGGAGCAGATGGCCTGCACTGCACAGTAACTGGGACAATAACTGGGGTCTTTTGGCGGAACGTTGGCTTTGACTGAATTGCATGAGAACGCTCTTGTAGTGTGAGGCAGGTTTGAGATTCTTCGTGGATAATTTATAAAAAAAAATCACAGTGACTACACAGCGTCACGCTGAATACGCACGGTGATAACGAAGTTCATTCATAAAGCCTGTGAGAGACGGATGGAGAATGCAGCGACTGCTTGGCGCTTGAGGAAGTGCCACTAGAACGTGTGAGATCTGATCAAACCTTTCCACTTAAATAAAATAACTGAGCTACTGAGTGGGCTTAAATATCAAATTTATTGATCGCCAACACAGCCAGATACAGCTTAAAATGTCAGATTTCATAATTCACAAATTTTGACAGTGTGTTTTATGAATAGCTTCCACACTAAATAAGGAAATATTGTAGTAATGCCTCTTTTGAGTCAAACGCTAAAAGATTAGATAAGTGGGTTGGTAACTTTATGAAAGAGAGAATATGGTTGCTTGATGAAACCTGCTCTGCTGACCAGAAACCTTTAGGTTAAAACTTACTTTAATATTCACGTGGCACCATGTCCTATTACTTCCAGGAGAATGTTATAATTAACAAGACCCGAGTCCCCAGAGAGTGTTAAGCTAATCTAGAGGTGTAGAGGCTATTTGTGTGTTTGAGGTGTTAGGTAAAAAGCAGTTATCTTGCTATGAATTATGACTTTCAGTAATAACCACGCGCACACGCACACACACACACACACACACACACACCTACTTTGATGACTACAGGCACAGAACCCACAATGATTTTAACGTTTATCCTCTTTTTCCTACATAGAGTGAGTTTGTTCTACCTGACTAATCCTCATAAAATCTACATGTGTTTTCCTTTCATACATCAAGTAATTTATGTGGTCAAAAAAGAAAAAAAGAAAGAAAAAAACAGCATTTATTTATGAATCAAAGAATATGTGGCTGGTGGAGTTTTTCCACCAGTAAATAATTCAGCAGATTTTGTTGGTGTTTCATGCTTGGCGTAGCTTGTGTGTGTGTGTNTCCACCAGTAAATAATTCAGCAGATTTTGTTGGTGTTTCATGCTTGGCGTAGCTTGTGTGTGTGTGTTATTGTTATTTGCAAAACAAATTTCATTCAATTTTAAAAGTACGTTTTGCAGCCAAGCACTCAGAAATTGGATGAATGAATCTAATCTCTCTCTCTCTCTCTTTCTCTCTCTCTCCCTCTCTCTCTCTCAGTCTCATATCAGGTGAAGCAGGGGACATGCGAGGTGGTGGCTGTCCATCGCTGCTGTAATAAGAATAAGATTGAGGAGCGATCTCAGACCGTCAAGTGCTCCTGTTTTCCCGGCCAGGTCGCTGGCACCACCAGAGCCAGGCCCTCCTGTGTGGAAGGTAAATCCAGGACCCTGTGTGTGTGTGTGTGTGTGTGTGTGTATGATAATTTGTGTACTGTCCTTAGATTTCCTGTTATTACTGCATGCTCACCATCATTTTCCAGATCTGCAAATCAAATCCACACCATCAAACTCAGCTTGTTAGAAGCATATTTTAAGTAAAATGTCATTCTTTTTGTGAATGAAAAGCTCTGCAGCAGCTGATACGAGTTTTCGCCATATAGTGAAAATATTTTGTTGGCTTTTATGACTTTTAGACTACATCCTTGCAGACTTAGACTGATCAGGGTCCAGTTTATTTGCCACCTACGGTTCCTGTAACACACCTCGCCATTTTGAGCTTTTCCTGAGTTTTCTTCCATCTTGTTCTTTCTTTTCTTTGTGGTTCATTGTGTCCTGAACGCATCACATAGCATGGAATGTTACAGCCACCAATTCAGGAAGCCCACTCATAGTGTCATAGTGCCTCTTTATTTCCTTGTTCTGGACAAAAGCAGGAGCAAACATATGACAGCTGTCGGCCAAGACTGGAAATATAAACTGCGGTTTAAAAGGCCTGATTTTATTTTGGACAGCGTTCCATTTTCACATCCAGCAGGATGTCTGAATATATAACAGGTAGTGGTGGTGATTTTCTCGTCATCTCTTTTACTTTATCATATTAGGACATAGTATTTGGGCAAAATAAGTCCAAGCCACGCTAAAAATGTCGGGTGTTAATATAGGGTGTATGGGAAAATAAGGAAGGGTGAAATAATGACATCATTTTTTTTTTTCTAAAATGCTACATGTCCATTACTAGAAGGGCAGCATTAGAGTGCATACCTCCTCCAAGGCTGAACAAGCCTAGACATCCTATTTTTCTGGTCTATCTCCATAAAAATATATTGTATGTAAAAACTGTTTAGATGCTGCTGAATCAGCAACATCTCAGCTACAGATTAATAGTTGTTGCATGTTTCTGTGCAGCAATTCCATTAATGTCCGTCAGATCCGGATCCTTATCTGGATCCACTTATTGACAGTCCGTCAGGGGTTAAATATGTCAGATTTTTTTTTTTTTTTTTANTTTTTTTTTTTTTTTTTAAATTGAGATTGGTATAATACTTTTAAAGAAATTGAGAAAATATTTAAAAATGCCCTTACTTGCAATGTTAACAGACCTTTTAAAAAATATCCTGGATCTGCTCCTGGATCCAGATCCACATCAAAATGTAATGGGGTCTTCCCTCAGCTGGTTAAAGGACCATACCAACCATACCATCCATTTTGCATGTTTGAGCCTAATATATTCAATTTTCATAACGTAACGTTACTGACAATCATTTCCAAAATCAAATTAATGGAACAGTGAATTAAAAATGTTTTTCCTACCTTCCAGACCACCATTGGTTTCAGTTCATTCTGTTACACTATTAAAATCAACTTGTGAAACATTCCTGGGATAGGTAATCCATCATCGTGAACAACACGTATATATTCAGGTTATTTTGAAGTTTTGTAATTTTAGCGTTTAAGTGCAATAAAAAGCGTGGAGTGAATGTATGTCTCCACCAGGGAATATAGTCCCAAAAGAAGACCTGCATTTATGAAAAAATTTAAACAACCATGACTTCATAAGGCTGCCTAACAGGAGAAACATCAATTTTTCAGGTGGGTGTATCGCTTGAATATTTGATTTTGAAAGATTAAAAGATTTTGCAAAATATCAGGAAAGNGTGGGTGTATCGCTTGAATATTTGATTTTGAAAGATTAAAAGATTTTGCAAAATATCAGGAAAGCTGCAAAATAGTTTTATCCTTTGGGAAATGGTTGTCAGTAACGTAACATGTATGAAAATTGAATAAATTAGGCTCAAACATGCAGAATGTGTGGTATAGTCCTTTAAAACTTTGTGAACTTTTTTGTGTAATCCTGCAAACAAACTAAATATAAAGTTCATAACAGAGATCATATTAATAATAATAATACTCACATCCAAAATTATTACATCACATTTGCTAATGTTGAGTCAACAACAACAAAAACTACAAGAACAAAATCAGAGTCAAAAATGTATTTGGTAAAGAAAAAACAACTCAAATTTATATCTACAGGAAATTTTACTCCTGCCACTAACCATTTAGTTAATATTTTATCTATCTATCTGTCTATCTGTCTGTCTGTCTGTCCATTTTATCTATCTATCTATCTTTACTGTGCTGAAATGCTAAAATTATGACACTTCAAAAAAACCTGAACATTTATGGATTGATCATGATGATGGATTATATGTATATATATGTATACACTGTGTGAGCACAAACATACATAAATGAATTAATTAGTTTATTTGTATAGGTACATGCTTGTATATGCATCCTGTGTGTGTGTGTGTGTGTGTGTGTGTGTAGTGATGCCGTGAAAGCCGCTCCATGTTCATGAACCCTCATTTCACCCGCTAGTTCGCTGTGAGAGCCTCTGCTCAGCAAGAAACAAACAGTGTCACTGACCTCTATCATCCACACACACACACTCCGCTGAGATCACACACGCACACATACACACACAGTCCAGTCCAGTCCAATCCAATCATGCCATATTAACCCCCTACCAGTGGAAAGTACATAGCTGTCTCATATGTGAACAAAAGCAGTGAATCACAGACACACAGGTTATCCAAAGAGTTTGGGACACACACACACACACACACACACACACACACTTTCGATCTAATAAACCTACATAAATACTCTCTTTGATGAGATATGTGGGCAAAGATGAAATTATATGTTTTCTCAGACATGGAATTTATTAGATTCATGTCACTTCTGTTCAGTTATCTTTATGAAAATATCAGCCTATGAACTTTTCAATTCTTCTTCACTTACATAGAAACAAATGTACAATATTATAATTCATAGTCAGAAAAATCACTCTCGCTGCTCTGATGTTGAGTATTTGTTTGGTTCTTTTGACAGATGCTAATGGAAGGACAGAAACTAACTTTTTTTAGTTCGGTAAATAAAAACAAAAAGGTCATAATATTAAAAGACAGGAAGTCGTTTCCGTCGCTGTGTTTACTGACTTAATTAAATGCAGAATAAACTGCATGGTTTCATTATGCTCGTTTCTTAGTTTCTTGAGTTCATTTCACTTTCACTTCATTTTGTAGTGAAATAAATCTAATCTAGGGTTTGATTTCAGTCTTCATACTTTCCTTCGTTTATTAATAATTAGAAGTAAAGTAACGTTTCCTGTTTTTACTGAAATCTACAAATAGACTTTTTTATTGTACTACTATACTTCTTTTTTCTTTCTATTTTGCTTCCTTCTTTCCTTCACATGGTCCTTCCTTATTTTCTTCTTCTCTTCCTTAGATCCTTGTATCCTTCTTTCCTACCTAAATTCCTTCTTTTGTCTTTTACTTGTTTGCTTCTTTCATTTCTCCCTCCTTTCCTTCTATCCCTCTTTCCTTATTTTCTCCCTTTCTTCATGCCATCGTTGCTTTGTTCTTGTTATTTTTTCTTTCCTGCCTTCATTCTTTGCTTTTTCCTTCCTTCCTTCCTTCCTTCTTTTCTCCCCTTCTTTGTGCTTTTTCATATAACTTTGTCCCTTTGTTCCTTTGTTTTTCCTTCATTTGTTCATTTTTTCATTTGTTAATTTGTTCCTTCCTTCCTTCCTTCCTTCCTTCGTATTTTCCTTGTTTTCTCCCCTTCTTTGTGCTTTTTGATATAACTTTGTTCATTTGTTCCTTTGTTTTTCTGTCATTTATTCATGTTTTCATTTGATAATTTGTTTCTTCCTTCCTTCCTTCCTTCCTTCCTTCCATATTTTCTTCCTTCTTCAATTGATCTTTTAACATGATGGTGAAACTAAACACTTCTCAGAGAGAGTACTTTTACTTTGAGTACATTTTATTGCTAATACTTATTTACTTTTACCTAAGAGACAATTCAAATGTCTCACTTGTACTTGTAATGAAGTATTGTCCGCTGTTTTATCACTAATTTCACTGAAAAAAAAGAACGAGAGAAGTTTTTTCACACATAATAAGGGATGCATCCACACAGCTCCACATCTCACCACATCCACTCTGTTGCTATTCCTGCATCTGACCAGTAGGAGGCGCTTTTCCCATTCAAATGACTCCAACAAACCTTCAAGTTCATTTCAGCACTATTTTCACTCAATAAAAGGTAGATTTGTTGTTTAACCTCTTTGATGAGTTCCTGTGCGGGAACAATAGCTTGATAATGATAAAATCAGGCAACCATAGCAAAGATGATTGGCTTTGTAATGAACGCTGGAATAAATAAAGAATTGTGTGAAACTTTCCTATAACCTTTGAAAACAGACATTGCCTCGATGCTGCACATTATTACTTCACTTCTCTTTAAAGACTCAGTCTAGTATGCTAACAGGAAAGAAGGGCGCTGATGAGAAATAAATAGACTGGATGGCTGTCTTTATTACTGATTTGCTGAACATCAGTAATACTTTTTGACAGTTTTAATCACACTCTCTATATCTCTCTCACGCACACAAACACACACATGCATCACGGTTTGCCCAAGCAATGAATCACGAGGTTTTCTGACATCTTACTCCGACGTCCCTCCCCATATATACAAATCCAGTTCTTATGCAGCACTTATCTCATGCGGCTCATGCTTGACCTCTGATTTCATGACAAGAGATCTCACTTCATTCAGCGCTATCACACCTCTCTCTCTCTCTCACACACACACACACACCTTTTAGCTTTGAGTGCTGATGGAAAGAAACAAATCCCGCTCAGCTGCCTGCCTTTGTAGCAAAGCCGCAGCGTAAATGGAGCTACATTATTGATGCCGTGTGAAGAAGTAGTAAATGGCAGCAGGTCCTGAATGGTCGGCCATTAACGCCAGCCAAACTTTTTTTTGTTTTTTTTCNCCCCCCCCCCCCCCCCCAGAGAACTCGATTTGTCTCAGTTTTTCCTCGATTTTTCAAAGATATTTTCTCATGAATCATAGGTACGGCTTCTTTTGTTTTGCTTTTGTTTTATTTTTGGTGCTAGTTGTGTGTGAAGGAAAAGTGAAAGTTGCAGGAATCGGAGCTTGGGGCCTGACCGATCGCAGCCAATAAACAGGGAGAAGAGATCAATCGTATTTGTAAGAACACCCTGTAGGCGACATGTACTGGTCTGTGTGCTTTTTTTATGCATTTATTTATTTATTTTTCTGTATTAACAGACAGTAACAGAAAAATAGTACCAGATTTTTTTAATTTGTTTTTTAACCAAATGCCAGAACAAGAATATGATTCATATTCCAATTACTGGCAGTGTTGGCATCTAAACTTCAAAGGAAACAAAATCATTAAGAAGACATTTAAAACTTATTCATTAAAATATCATGCTTCCTGACAGGATCATCCCTTTGTTTTGAACAGACGTGAGCCGTTTCTTTGGAAATATGGTAATATTTTACCAAATTACCCTGTGACCCTACTACTGAGTTTCCCAGTGTTATAGAAGCAGTTTTTGAATTTTACTTCACTTGAGGGGAAACTATAAAAAGACAGCGTGATATGAAAGACAATAAGCAAGATAAAAAAAAAGGATAAAATTCCTGGAAGTATCAGGAGATTGTTTGTCATCTTCAGCTTTAATACAGTATTTAGGCTCATACATAGCAGCCTATACATGTGGAGCCTCTGTGGGTTTAAATGACACGTATGCTATCAGACCAAGTATTATCCTAAACTCATATATTATCAAAAAATAATTTAAAACAATCATGTTAAGGGTTTGTGGTCATAATCCAAATAAAGGGGATGTTTTAATTAATTTAAGACTAATTTATATGTCTTGGTCTTAATAAAATAAGTAAAAAAGTAAAAGAAGTGTGGTTATATACTCTCGTTCTAATGCAGCAAACTATTAAAAGTACTTAGGCTATACTGAGTGACTGTATTTGGTGTGTGTGTGTGTGCGCTTTAATTCTTCACATTGTTGTGCATTAAAGTGTGTGTTTATATGTATTTGATGCTCAATTTGGACTTGTGTACCAGTTTGTATGTGTGTTTCCTGTGTGTGTGTGTTTCTTGTGTGTGTGTACTTCCTGCCACTGAAGTGTGTTTGGAGGAAGACAGAGAGCACAGTCACTCAATGAAATTGTGGATGAGTGGATTTAGTTTGGTGTGCGATGTGGTGAACTCCAAGGAGACACACACACACACACACACACACACACACACACTGTGCATTCCATTACTGAGCAAGAAAATCTACTTTTGTCTTTTATTGCACGTCAGCCTGCTGTTGTTTATAGAATATATTCTTTAATGCCAGACAGTGTCCATTCCTGTGTGTGTGTGTGAAATTGTTCTCCATGTACATGAACAGGTCTTAAAGGACCATACAATGCAGTTAAGATCAATAAGTACTACACGTAGACATATTATGTTACTGATAACCATTTTCCAAAACATAAAACCATATTTTAGTTTTCCTGTCATTTTGCCAAATCCCCTAAAATTAAAAAAAAATCAAATGTTCAGGTGATACAACCACCTTAAATTCAATGTTTTGCCTGCTAACACATATAACCTAACCTAGAAGGGACAACTGTTTTTAATTTCTCAGTAAAGGTCATCTTCTCCTGGGACTATGTTGACTGAAAGAGACATGTTGTCTTCATGCAGCTCCATATTGGGCCAGTTAAATAAAGTTACTTTGACAAAAAACCTTAACAGACATGTTGTTCACTGTAACGGCTTACTTATCTCAAGCACATTTCAAGTCTCTACAAGTTGATTTTAATATCATACTGGAATGAACTGAAATCAATGGCTGCCTGGAAGGCAGGAAAAACAAGTCTAATATTTACTTCTCCAGTAAAGTAGTAGTAGTAGTAGTAGTAGTAGTATGTTTTGGGAAAGGTTGTCAGTAATGTAACGTGTATGCGGGTTGGATATATTGGGCTCAAACATGCAAAATGGCTGTATGGTCGGACCATACAGCCATTTTGCATGTCTGAGTCTAATATATTAAATGACAATCAATGACTGACAATCATTTCTCAAAGGATAAAACCGTATTTCAGCTTTCCTGATATTTTGCAAAACCTCTTAATCTTTAAAAATCAAATATTCAAGTGATACACCCACCTTAAAAATCAGTGTTTCACCTGCTGATAGTTATACAGCCTTATGAAGTCACGGTTGTTTAAATTTTTCGATAAACGCAGGTCTTCTTTTGGGGCTATATTCCCTGGTGGAGACATACATTCATCCTTGCTTTTTATTGCGCTTAAACATTAAAATTACAAAACTTCGAAAAAACCTGAATACACATCTTGTTTGCGATGATGGATTATCTATCCCAAGAAGTATCAACAAGTTGATTTTAATAGCGTACCAGAATGAACTGAAACCAATGGCAGTCTGGAAGGTAGGAAAAACATTTTTAATTCACTGTTCCAGTAGTATGCTTTGGGAAATGATTGTCAGTAACGTTACGTGTATGAAAATTGAATATATTAGGCTCAAACATGCAAAATGAGTATTATGGTCCTTTAAGCTGCAGTCTTCACTTGTGTTTTGTTGTCATGCAGACATGGGTGTGTTGTGTGTCAGCGTGGCTGTTTGAGCCAGAGTGACAGAGATCCAGTGTGTTAGTAAATCATTTCAGAAAGAGATGGATGCTTCTATCCAGCTGCTTGTGCACACTGGGATCACTGAGTGGAACAGTTACAAAGCCTGAGGGTATCTGTACCTCTGGGCCCATCCAATTCCTCTCCCAGTGTTTGTCTGGGTGTGTGTGTGTGTGTGTGTGTGTGTGTGAAGGTACATTATATTCCCTTTAAATAGTAATGACCTGGCAGTAAGGGCAGGGGAATGCTTGTGATGCTTTTTAACACCAAACACACTAACTGGGACACACAAAGGCACCCATGCTTACACAAAGGGCATGCGTGTGTGTGTGCACTGACACACACACACAGATGCAATTTAAAAGTAAACTCTCCATGCTGGATTGAGTGAGTTCCGACTTTTTAAAGTGTTAATGAGCAAACACACTAAAAGACACACGCCTGAGTGCACTTTAGTATTAGTGCGTACGACTCACATCAAACAGACTCCATTTGAATGATACAATGAATACGCACTCATTGAATTTAGCGTTTTATATCAAAGGCTAATCTATTATTCCATATCATTTGACCTGAATCCTTTCAGATGAAAGGGTTACACAGTGAAGGACGTTGTTTTGAACCTGGAGACATGTCCAATTTCATCACTTCAAATACATTTCCCATGTTAGACGCAGAGAACATTGACTGATGTGATCTTTCATCTCCTGCCTTGCTGTATTCTAACAAGGGATTACTTATATTCATTGATGAATGAATGACTGATATTAGTGTAAAACATTTTCCTTTTGTCCTATTCCTTGTCTTCCCTGGAGAACAGGTTGTGTGTTCGTATTGGACTTGTATTACGTTTCGTTCTAGTGAGAATTTTCTTTCCAACCAAATCAAACTTATGGATCAAGCTTCCAGGGCTGGAAAGAAAACCAAAGTATTTTTAATTAATGTAATATTTTGCTGTGCTGTTTCTTGATGGACTCCACCTAATTTATCTAACGGCTGTAGTTACTAAATAATTCACAGATATTCTCCTTTCCTTTGTTTTTTGCATCCTTTTTTCCTCCCTAGATTTATCCTTTTCTTCCTTTTTTCTTGATTCCTTCCCTCCTTTTCAACTCCAGTTTTCCTCCTTTCGTTATTTCTTTTCATCCTTTTGTTCTTCAAATAATCTGAAAATCCTTAAAACAGGAGACAGATTGTCTTTGTCTTCATTATGACTGCAGTTACTGTGGATACTTGAGCATTTTTACTTCTGATATTTCTTACATTTACTGGAGTAAATATCTGAATGCAGAACTTTTACTTGTAATACAGTATTTTTGCATTGCGATACTAAAAGTGTTTAAAGTGTGTGTAAGGGTGGTGGTGCTGTTAAAAAAAAAAACAGCATCTGTTAAATACCTTGCAGAGGCAGATTGTTCTCTCAGTGTGCTGATTGGTCAGTAATAAGGCGTTGTATACACAAAGGTATTAGACTAACAATAATTAAACATACAGGCTTATAATTGGTCACAGGAGGCTGAACAATACAGCACGTGTATTCATGTAAAGTCACAGGGCAAACAGGCGACGCTGAGGATGGAGGGAAGCTGCAATTTCAGCATCAACCACTTGATGTCACAAACATTACAATGACAGCGCAGCCAGCAGTGAAGCAGGAAACGAAGAGAGGCTGAGTTGGGACGAACACTCCAGCAGATAACGCGCGCCTTCGCACGCAAACAAAACGAAAAGCCTCCAGTCTCTAAGCACGAGAGGCAAAATAAGGATGAGTGACATTCTCCGGGTGTAGGTTAGATTGACACGCTGTGATGAGTAGGAGGAGAGATGGAGCTGTAGGCGGCCTCGGAGCACAAAACCTCCACAGACCTTATTTAGAGAACCCCAGAGACAAGACAAGAACTGGGGAATAACATCGCCTTGGTCCCCTGAGTTGCTTAATCACCTTGCACCTTAAGCAAAGCACCGTCTAGGCGTTTGCCCTCAGCTGAGCCCAAATTTAAACTTTGACAGAACTTAGAAATTTGAGTGCAGCTTCTATTGTAATGAGAGTTTCAGAAAGTGTATACGTGAGCTGTAAGCCTCTTTATTTAACACGAAACACCTTTTGTGAACAGCTTTAATTAGACTGGTGCAAATAGGAGATAGACTGAGTGATACTCCATGTGTTATCCACATTTTCTTGGAGGATATGCATCCTTCTTTCTATTTCTAGAACTGAGAGAGCAGTGAGTCATATTCACGTTTACCTGTATTACCTGGTGAAAAATATGACAAAAACACTGATGCAGGCAGTACAAAACCTTAAACATCTAATTAGGTCAGATGTTTTGAAAGTGACTGAGCCCAAAGTAACAGTTCCTGATCTTCCAGTATTTTGTCCTCATTTGAGACTCGGCCAGCGAGCCGTTATGTGATGCTGCAGGACAGATAAATGCAGAGCAAACTGTGTGAACTGTAAAGACTGAAAGAAAATCTGGCCTGTAGCCAAAAAGGAAACAAGTTTGAGAAGCGATCCAGAAAATCCTGAGAAAAGAATTGAAGATGTCCTGCTCGTTTCAATCCAGAAATCAAATGCAACAATTTCAAAAACAGCCAAATTCAAACAGACTTTACAGCAGGAACTTGTGGCCATCCAGACCTGGAAGGCATTACAGGTTAATGGTGAATTAAACTAGCACTCACCACCTGGCGTCTTCCAGGAATAGAAGACACATCCATTATTAGTGTAAAATCAGGAAATATGCTCCCAGAGGTGGAGATCTCAGAATTAATTAACCACAAAGGGAGTCTGGAGCCCTAAAAGGAGCAATTGTAAGTTCCTATTAAGCTAATCTTTGTGAGCAGATTCCAGGTGGCAGATCCTTGGTGGCCTAAACTTTCACCCTTCCTCTTTGTTTTTTTATTTTTTTTTTAAATCAGGCAAGCAGTTCCCATCAATGTTCCAGAAAAGACTTTAGTTTTCCCAAAAAGCAGCTTTAGTGAGAGTAGAGCTAATGCTAAAGCTCATTGCTGGTGCCCTTCAGAGCAAAATTCACCTGCGAAATTTGACAGTTTCCCAATTAAAAAGCAAGTTCTGTACACGACGTATGCACTCTCCTGTCACGCTGAACTCACTTTCTAACCACCAAAGTGAGATGTTGCAGAGGGATTTTATGCTAAAAGCCAGAATCTGGGTGCATGGGTGACACCAAGACATTCATCCACCAATGCAAAGTCCCGGGTTCTCTGCCCTGTACCTCTACCCTGCAGGCATCCATTTGTTTGTGTTTCTGTGAGAAAGTTGGCAGAGGGATCTAATCCGGGGAAAGCTCAACTCCTATAAGTCGAAAGAGGTGGGTGCTGTCATCAGGTGTCATGGAGAGGCAGCATGGGGGGAGTCTCTACCTCTCTGCAGCCGATAGGAGGCCAAACAGTGACAAGGACTATAAGAGCATGTAGAATCTGACATCCTGAACAGGGGGAAAATTTTAAGTTAATGAATAAATTACATAATCTGCTCTGCATGCATAACCATCACCAACGAGCTTTAGCTGCGAGCTCACCAAAGCTGCATTCTGAGTTTCAAAGTTTCAGGTTTTGAAGTTTTATTTGTCACATGCAGCCACACAAGTATAACAACAGTCAAACTTTTTCTGGTAGGTTTCCAGACTGTGCTTCTTAAGTATAAAAAAATACGATAAAATAAAAACTAGAATTGCAAGCAATTACATGCGGGGTCCAAGCTTATGCAACTCGGAACCCAAGGCCTACAACAGTCAAGAATGTTTTGACACCAATTACTTGTTTCTAAGTAAAAAATCCAGGGAGTACTTTGCAAAAGTAGGTTTAACATTTTTCGCGAAATTGCAAAAAATCTATCAAGGCAGAAATGGGCGTGCCATTAGATGCAACTCAATTCACCGAAAGCATCGGTAGAAAGCATTTGAATGTGCCTCATGGTCAAGTTATTAGCCAAAACGTGTTGGGCTTTATTATAGCGCCCCCTATTGGTTTGCATCTTTGATTTTTTTTTTTTTTTTTTTTTTTTTTGCTGCATATGAATCGATCTTCCCCTGTGTACCTACAGTGCAAATTTCACTTTTGCACGTTGGACCATTTGGGCCGCCCAACCACTTTTAGGTGATTTTTGGTGGGAAATTAAAAAAAATAAAATAATAATGATAATAATAATAAACCATACAAAAACAATAGGGATCCAGCACTCTGTGCTTGGACTCCTAATAAGCATAAGGCAACAAGAGCAAAATTAAGAGTTAAAAATGTATAAGAAAACAGTCTATTTACAACCAGCCAGCAGGAGAATGTATGTACATGAGCTGAATACAGGCAGTCCCTGGGTTACGAATGAGTTCCGTGCCCACGGCTGTTCGTAAGTTGGATTTGTACGTAAGTTGGAACAGTTATATAAGGTGCATATCTAGCCTATATATTTTACTTAGGTGCTTATCTAACGTATATATTTTAACTTTCTATGCATAAGAAACATTAAAGAAACACTTCCAGATATCCTAAAACATCAGAGAGAGAGAGANTTTCTATGCATAAGAAACATTAAAGAAACACTTCCAGATATCCTAAAACATCAGAGAGAGAGAGAGAAAGAGAGAGAGAGAGAAACATGTACTGTAGGTTAACACTTAATCTCTCTCCTTGATGTCTTGCACGGCAAAAGAGGCATTCTTTTTTTTTTTTTGATGTGCACCGTAAAGTAGTGCGCTGTTCATTATTACAAATCATTGTATGTAACACAAATTTTTAATTAAATAGGCTTTATGGCGGTCAGTTCATAAGTACGGATTGTTCATAAGTTGGACGTTCATAAGCCAGGGACTGGCTGTATGTCAAAATAGTGCTGTACATATGAGGAGAACTAAGGATCTTTTTTGGAAACTTTAATGGAACTGGTGGATGCATTAAGTTTTGGCCACCACAGAGCCACTGCTACAAAAGTTAGGGACAATTGTTCAAACGTCATCTGGAATCCCTCTGGGGCTGGATTAATGCTGCACACTGACTGAGTACCTCTGTAATCCTTTATCGACTGACCTGATGAGCCTGCCTTTAAACCATGCATGACATCACAGGCTATTTACTCAGTCCTGCTCATTTCGGCCTGACAGGCAGGTGCGTCTGTGTCGTGCCCGTTCTGCCCTCCCAGTATATTGTGAGATAAGCTGCGAAGAACGCTAACTCTATCTATGATGGCGCTCAGGCCGCGCTCATTAGCTCTAAATAACACCCTCACAGTGCAAAGCATCATCGTCGACACCATAATGGCCACATTAACGAGCATTACACAGCCATTGGTTTTTAGAACCACTTACTGCCGCTGAGCTCGTGCATCATAACAGTTTGTTCAGCATCGCGCTTCCTGATAGCTGCGAGAAATTTATTGTGGTGACTTAACAACTTGCTGTCGGCTTCGTTCGTCTCTACGTCTTCCTGTCACTGTGACTCTCTGTCTTTTTATGCTGCCAATTTCCCCGCCTACTTCAAGTCGTTGCTCTCATTCTCTTTTGCTTTTTGTTTTTTTTTTTTTTTTTT
>VXCM01000041.1:0-25755 GCA_014773175.1 Lucifuga dentata | reverse complement strand
CTCTCTCTCTCTCTCTCTCTCTCTCTCTCTCTCTCTCTCTCTCTCCCTCCCTCCCTCCCTCCCTCCCTCAGCTCTCTTCACTACTCATTTTCTCAATTAAAAGACATTTTCTTGGTGAACACCTCCCATTATCTTGCCTTGTCTTCCTCCCTGTCTTCCCTTTTCTCTCTCTCTCTTTCCCTCACTCAGTTGAAGTTCTTGTTTTTACATGATGCATGAGAGGATTTGTCTACGTTCTTTTCCATAATTCTGTTGAAAAGCCTATTTTTCTGCTGACACCCCTCTTCCCTCCCTTTGTTGAAAACAATACTTAACAGAATGAAGCTCTCGGGATTCTTTCCAGACATCATCATTCTACTGGCTTGTTAATGTTAGAGAAATATCATTGTAGCGTGTTCTTNTTTTTTTTTTTTTTTTATCAGTGCCACATCCACACTTGGGTAAGGAGGATAGATGGATGGATGTTTTACTGACTTTGGAGAAAAGTCATCTAGTTTTCTTGCATAGACTGTGGGGTCAGATCATTGATGTCTTTTTCACTTTTTTTTTCACAGAACTTCATGAAATGTCATAAAAACCCAAAATTGTGCAGATGTTTTAATTAATAATACTTCATTTTAACCTCTTACCTGCTTCCTGTATTATGCAACAGTGAAAATGGCTTATGCCTAACACTAACTGTACCTTATATTCTGCTGATTATAACAGAGACAATAGGAATATGAAGTGGTAAGCAATAGTTTTACCCAGTCGAAAAGGGGTAAAATAAAAGCTCCAACACTTTTTCTGCTATTATAAAGCCAGACGTTAACTGTCATTGAATTGGATGAGTAAAAAAGATTTATCATGCTAATTCATTGTGCAGCTGTATTGCAAAATTATATTCTTCTGCATCTATATCCATAACTATTCTGCTGAGGATCAGCATCATCTTCGCTACACATCCAGACTTATTTGTTACCGTACAAGGATTTCTGGGGCTAAATTGCACCTGTTGATCATTCATCATCGGATACACCTGCCTGATTCTTTCCATTAAGAATGCTGTCTTCGTTTTTGAGAAATTGGCAAAAATGTCAACAAATGCGAATGCCCTATATACCAACCTGGATCCCAGTCAGGATCTTACGCAAAATCTAATCAGCTCTTTTTTTTGCCTCAAGTACAAAATTTCAAAATCTGTTAGTTTCTGAGGATAGGCAGTTCATTACCTTGTTGGTGTAGGTTAGGAACTGCCTGAGCGGAAAGGTTCAACATTACTCCTGTTTCACAGCCGTCAAATTCAAATCTATGTGCCAGTGATTTAGTGTTTTCAGTTTTTCACCCTGCTGTTCCAAACAAAACACACCCGTTCTGAGAAATTAAATTCTCATCAAAAACACCAACTTCACTCAGTCACCTCTTAATCAGCCTGGGCAGTTGGATCCCCTGCAGCTGCTGTACTCATTACCTTGACTTTTAAAATGCTGTTTTTGGCTTCAGCAAACTTGTTTTGCAAACCGGCAGAGAGCCAAGAAGTGACCAAGAGTGTAATATTACTCTCAATGAATTTTTGTGCCAAAGTATACAAATCAGGCTGCCATAGGACAGCACCCAGGGGGNACTCTCAATGAATTTTTGTGCCAAAGTATACAAATCAGGCTGCCATAGGACAGCACCCAGGGGGTGTGTGTGTGTGTGTGTGTGGCTGTGGGCACAGGGTGTGTGTGTTTCATACATGTGATACAGAACAAGGTTTTAAATTAGCTAATTTGTCCACTTATTAATTTAATATTATTACATGTACATGAACTGTATTGAACAATAAATAATATGTAAATGGTTTAGATGTTTTTCTGGTATTGTACTTAGATTATTCCTGACTCAGCTCCAATTAAGTCTATTAATTTTTTTTATGTTTATATGATAATATCATTTTCATTGTGAAAATTTAGCTGTAGCTGTTTCATGTTTTTATGTACAGTTGTTTAGTTTTGGATTTTTTTTTTTTTTAATAAACAGCTTTTTGTTGTCATTTCTAATTAGTTCCACACAATCATAGCAGTAGATCTGTAACATGAAGCGTGAGGTGAAGTTCAGCCAAAAATTAGTGATTGGCTTTGATATAAGTTTTATCCATAAATTGTGATCATGTCTATGAGGGCAAACATCGACTCCCCCCCTTGGTTTGACATCACCTTCAATTCTTCAAGTCTAGCTGTCACCCTCGGTGGGTGNACTCCCCCCCTTGGTTTGACATCACCTTCAATTCTTCAAGTCTAGCTGTCACCCTCGGTGGGTGTGTGAAGTGTGTGAGGTGTTAAATGCTGCTCTGTTCTACCTTCTCATTATTTCACAGTGCTCTTCATCATATCATCGATTCAGTAACCTGTCCTTTTTTTTTTTTTTTNTTTATCCCCCTCCTCTCCCCCCAGCCTCCATTGTAGCCCAGAAGTGGTGGTGCCAGATGCACCCATGTATGGACGGAGAGGAATGTAAGGTCCTGCCTGATCTGACTGGCTGGTCCTGCAGCACCGGAAATAAAGTCAAAACCACTAAGGTGGGAGAGATTCCTGCAACAACTGCCTGCCTGCTCGTTTCCATGGTTCCTCCTCATGCTGTTTTCTGTGTAGTGCTGCCATTGTTGACTTCTAATTTATACAAAGCAAGTAATCCCTCAATGTTTGCCACAAAAAACAAAACGCGTTAGAAACGTGGTGTCCAGATTGAATTAATAAATGCATCTTTCATCTTGAGTAACACTGATTTCAATCTTGAATTATATTAATTTTTAATGTAAAACAGCTTGCATCAATTAGTGTCTGGTAAAACTTTCAACTGGGTGATTCATATTTCTGAAAAGAAACAAAAGAAACTACTCCCGAGTTCTTGCTATAGGCGAATTAAAAATAATCTTCTAAACAAAGGATGTTTGGCTCTTTAACATGCTCCCAAAATGAACACACATTTAAAACATCAATAAAAATAACAGAATATAAAGAGCACATCAACAATCGAGTCCCCAAATGGTCCTTTATTTTTTTTATCTGCTTCAACTGTATCTGCTTAGTCAAGAGGAAAAACAATTGACAGAGAAAACACAAGACCTCTGTGCACGACGTGCCACACAACCACCGTGTGACGCCATGTAAACCGACGCCATTCAGATGAGATAAACTGATTTGAATGAGGGTCCTTCATGGCCCTTTGTAAGCCGTTGAAGTGTGAAAGTTAATTTGTGGAAAGTGACAGCCGGAGTGTGTGTGTGTATATTTGCGCTGAAAAGTGTGTTAGGGGAAGGAGCAGGTGCAGTTTACTTACAGGTGAGATATAAAAAGAGAAACAGTTGTGGGGAAGCGGCCCAGGCGCTATAAGAGTAATTGCTCCGAGAGATGGCATTACAGCGCAACATCTGTCACATTCATTAAAATGCATTATAGCCGCGGCCTTCCACAGAGGCTTTACAATTAAGAGTCATAATTAAATTGGTGATTGGGAAAGACTGAAGAACAGAGGCGCTGCTGGGCTCAGTTGCTGCTGCTGGAATTAATGACCCTGGGCCTAACACCAACTCTGGGACTGATCGCTGCAGTTATCCTGTTGCATGTTGCCGTCTTTTTTTTTTTCCCTCTTTCTTTTCACCTCGTTCTTCTCTTCCATCCTGCCTGATGAGAGGAGAAGGAGAACCCAATGGCTGACTGCATCAGCAGACATTAATTGTGCGTTTGCAAGGTGTTTGAGTCTGGGGAGCTGTTACTTGGAGATGTCACTGAGGATAGTTGCAACGAGACATTGATTTCCTGGCAACCGCTCACACAGCCTTGCTCTCTCTTTCTCTCTCTTCTTTATCCTTCTTTCTTTTTACCCATGACCTCCTTTTGCCACCTCAACACCTCATTCAAGATGATGATCTGTATCTGTCCATCTCAGGCCCACACAGCGTAGGTGTGCTTTAGAAAGATGCATAGTTTGTCTGTGTAACAGCAAAGGGAACATGCTGCACCCTCGGCTGCATAATGTCCTATTTCACAAATCCCATATTATACATACAGGATTCACAGGGCTAATGGAGGATTTCTGACGTGGCCTGTGTATATGCACATGGGATAAGGTTTGCTGATGGAAACTGCGCTCTTGACATCTTCAATTATCCAACTTTGTGNCCCCCCCATGTCAAAGCGAGTGTAATCAAACCATTACAGCTCCAAGATGTACGTGATACTCACTTTTTGCACGACATACTGTTGATCTTTGCAGTCAATCAACTCGACCAAGAAAGAGCCTTTTCAATCTAATGATATAGCCAGAGGTGGAGTGGAAATGAAATATAGTCCTCTGATTGGGCCTTTAAATTGAAACATTCACAGTAAGTGTGAGTGACTCGATGTAATTGCGTGTCTGTGTTGCTGATTCACTTCTTTCTCTGCTACTGTTTCTTTTTTAGGTCACACGATAGCAAGAGAGAGTCAGTGAGCCACGATGAAACCTGAGACTCTCCATGTGGAAAGGATGGATGACTCACACATATTTACTGTACGACGGGGAAAATATCAATGAAAGGGCCGCTGTCAGGCCATCCATCACAAAACAATGGGATAAAATGTACTCGCTGCAGAATGTGTATACTTGCCAACGTGGAACCAAACATATGGCACATATACTGATTGTGGAGACCAATGCACTTCCATCAAGGACATCCAGGGTACATCTGGACAAAAGCTATGGACTCCTGTTTCCAGTAATGGACTACGTGTAGATTGATCAAAACAGGGTCAATTCCGAACACTGTCAAACCATTTTAAAATATATATTTCAACAAAGCATTTGAGGATGAGTGTGAGAATATAACATTTCAGGTGCTTCTGGATGCAATCCAAACCTGTTATTGAGATGAAGGAGAGCTTGTACTGGTGATAATGGAGATGATCTGGGAGAAATTAAAGTGATAGCAGCTCATAACTAGTGAATAGCAAATTAGCATCTAATTGCTCTTGTGGATCAAGTCACTACCATGACGACTGTTTTGCGAGAATCATTTTGCAGTTCTAATTAGGATTGCAGCGTAGGATCCTAACAACATATTAAAAATTCATGTAAGATATTTGCACTAGTTGAAACCGGTTTGGGAATGTTTTGTTTTTCTAGATATCTCTCATCTTTTGCTGTGGATGTCACATAAAACTGAAGGTGAGCATTTTGTAAAATGTCTGATTCTTGAAGTAGATATCTATCTATATATATATATATATACAGTATATATATAACATGCCCCATTATTACCTTCGTAGTTTTTTGGTTAAAATGGCTCCAGCTTTGAGCTTTGCTTACATACAGCTTGGTACAGTACGAACTAGCAAAGTGTGATCCATTTGTCTCATTTTTGCCCAAAACATTTTCTGAGCTCAGCCTTCAAAATTAGATCCTCCAAGTTATATATATTTGACCTATTATCTTCTGTCTGTGACATCTCTTATGTTAACTGTTAAAAGAAGGCCCATAAAATGTTCAAACGAGGAAAAGTTGTCTTTACGTTTTTATTCAACTTGACTTCAGATGTTCTTTTTATTATGTATTTGTTCTTCTTATATATGTTTTTCTCACTCCAAATTCCCAATCTTTAAAAGCACTGTATATAGAAAACAAAGGTATGCATAGAGGTTTTTCTACTATTATTTAAAGATATGCTTTTGTACTGCTATGATTTCTGTTGAAAATCCAACCACAGTACTGTTTCATTGAGATATGCAGAAATAATTGCCACAGATAATGGCACTTCAACCCTTTGCAAACATGTTTTTTCCCTATAGGGCTCAATCATTACGGCACTGAGTACAATAGGATAGTGGTCCAAAAAAATGTCTTACATCTCCCAATTATCTCAGTCCGTTCTCCCTCTCACACACCCACCTCTCTTTCTCTCTCTCTCTCTCATGTTTCTCTTTTCCCCCCACATGACATATCACACACGGTGGCACTGTTAAAATACTTTTTATACACTTTGTCACACACACACACTTGCTGTCTTTATTTTTCATTATTAGTCAGCTATGTTTCCAAAATCTACTTTTACTCATTATCCCACTGCAAGTCTTCCTCCAACTGTATCTGTCTGCGTCTCTGATATGTAAAAGTGTTGGGTCAGTGTGCCCAGGGGTTGGCCCAGCGGGGGCTGTTTCTCAGCGAATGAGAGCCCTGCTTTTCGACATGCTGCCTTGTGAGCTATGATAAATATATGGAGGCTGAGCTGCTGCTCTCCAGCTCCGGCGCTGAGCTCTGAGCCGTGGGGAGCTGGGGGACAGCAGGGCTACCAGTGGCAGGCAGCTCCTCTCTCATTACTGAGAGGCCTGGATAGCATTGGGCATCTCTTGGGACTGCTGACATGGAATATTTTTAGGCCTACGGTGCAGCACTGCAGTTAGGCCAGTCACACCACAATGCCCTCTTTCCTTGAGCAGTGTCTCAGCAACAATGGTCCACTTAGAGTGGGGCTGTGGTGATATTCTGCAGCCGCATTCAAGCACTTTATTGCATACAAGCAATACACCTACAGTTGCACCAACTCTTGCATTAATTTTTTTTTTGTTTGTTTTTTTTTAGACTTTCACCAGCTATCCACCCATGCACACCCACATGTAGACACAATGATATGGGAGAATTGGAATCGGGAGGGAAAGTGATGAGCCTTAATTGCAGCAACATACTGCAAAATGTCTCAGCATGCAGTGGAACTGTGCAGCATCAAACCATATGAGGGCTCTGTTGCCTTTCCTCCCCCTTTTGTCTCCCTATTGCTCCATGTCTTTCCATCCTTCTCTCCCTCCAGAGGTTTGGTGTTCAGTAGATGAGCCTGGCGCCTTGCTCTCTCCATCCTAGGTGGCTCTCTGCAGCAGAATCAATATTTGAGGACAATTTGCACTGCGCTGCTCCCTGGTGGCTGGGGTCTGACGCTGCAGCTCCAGCGCCTGCTCCAACCACAGCACTCCCACCAGAAAAAGATTCACAGCTCGTCTGAGGTCACCATTACTTAAAAGAAAATCTGCAAAGTGGCAATTGTAACTGCTGCTATGCAGGCTTGGCAACCCTGCAGCAGAATAGAAGTACGTTTCTTCTGCTTTGCTAATTTGAGAGAATGAAGAGGACTGAACTTGCTGAGGCCGCAAGCTATCTTGAGGGCATACTGTTTTACCAAATCCCCTTTAATGAGATGCTATATGGTACAGAAATTTAGCAAGCATCTACACATTTTCCCTTTCATTGTACAACCCCCCCCAGACCAACACCATTGCAGCTAGCCTCAAAAACAATAAAAGAAATATATTCACTGTACAAATTATGCTTAAAGAATGATTTTATTAATTAAAACACCCCCCGATGTAAAAAACAGGAAGGAGGTGTGTCTCTAAGTCCGGTCAGGTCTATCCTATGTGTCTGTTTGGAGGATAAACTTAACATTGATGGTGACTGCTTTCATCTCTGCTGGGTAGCTACGAGCTGGATGCAGAGGACAACAGAAGGAAACAGTGAAGAGGAAACTGCAGAATAACATGCTAATGAGAGAGGAGAGGGAGTCTAAGTGGAAATCACAAGACTGATGAGCTAAATAAAAGCAAAAAACAGATAAAGAAGGATAGCTAGAGTGTAAGTGTGAGAGAGGAGGAGGAGTATGTGAAGAGTATTTTAAGTATGTCTTTGTTTATGCACTAAGCCTGGGTGGCTCCCGAGAGGCCACTTGCATCGTCAAACCAAATGCCTCCAAAAGTCCATCATCACACTCATCAGCAATTCACACAATCAGTATCTAGAGAGGGAAGGAAGAAATAAAGGAACGAAACGTGGTTTTCTTGGCTTAGGCATCAGCTTTTGTCAAGTCCAATTTGTATTAGCCTGCAGCCATTTCTTGGAAATGTAGGTTTAGGATTCATGTTCAGGAAGAACAGTAATCTTCAGATGAATAAGTGAGTCAGGCAGAGACTTGTGTGACAACTTCAAGTCAGATTTACAACTGTAGAGAAAAACCGACTGCAACTCATGCTGTCTGAAAGTGACACTGATTTAGTAGAAGTCAGCGTGAGATTAGCAGATGATGAAGCTCTAATCGACGCTATCGCTGTCAGATGGCGGTCATTGGTCTTGTCGTTGTCACTTCAGAAGGAACAAATCAGCTCGAGCCAAAATGTTTCCTTCACGAAATGAAATCTTTTTAGCCCAATAACTGTGACATATAATTACTCAGATGTGTGCAGAAATGCTCTCAAAACACATTATTCATCTAACTGCATGCAGCCCTGTTATCAACTCACTCTACAACACAAAACATTCAGCCCTCTTCATTCTGTATTCTAGTGCAGCATATTAGCACCACGGTCACATGGTTTCATTGGCTACCGCAGCTGGTTAGCCTTCAGGTGATGAGGCAGGAATTAATTGCATTAGTTACGCTGTCTTACCCCACATAGAATACGTGACAAAAACACAACACAAGGCCATTACAATTCAATGAAACCAAACAGAAAAGCAGCAAACATTCAAAAGTGTCTTTAATATTCATTTTGCAGCAAGTCTGCAAGGAGGCGATATTGACGGTGGAGTGAACGTGGGACTCATTAACTCTTCTCCCTCGCTGCTTCCTCTCTGTGAGCTGTTCTTTGCTGCGTCGTCAAACTCACTTATCTCTCTGAAGCAATTAGCCACTGGAGGCTCCGTTGACCTGAGCTTTTGTTAGCTTAACGGGTTACATTAACATGGCCACAGCCTGGCAGTCTTGGCAATGCCTGTGTCAGTGCCAATGTGAACAGCACTGATAAAGTGGAGCCCCGCTTGTGTCTGTGTGTGTATGTGTGTGGGTATGTGGGTGTGGTCCCCTATTTGCATGTGCCATTTGCACTGATACAGCTAATGAAGCTCATACTCTCTCTCTCTTTCTCTCTCTCTCTCTGTGTGTGTGTGTGTGTGTGTGTGTGTGTGTGTGTGTTCAGCCCTATATGCACAAGCTGCAGGTGTTTGTCATAAAGAACATGACGAACTAAACGGCTGATGTAAGCAAATCATGTCTGCATCTGCGTGTAAATTTTAATTTTTTGGTCTATTTATGCTATGACATGCAAAAACTGAATGCACATTAACACAGAATAGCATACACTGCATCAGCTATCAGACACTAGCAATATACACTCAGTACTTTCCATATAATCTCCATTGTATTACGTGGTATATGGTGCAAAACACGACAGAAGTGACAGCTTTAATTTTGTCTATTGAAGCTATAAGATTACACACACACACACTCATGACAGTATGATGAGTTGCGACGCTTTTTGTCATTACTGAGTGTATGACTAGACCATACTGTGATGCGTGGCCTGTGGCACTCGGTTGGCGTATAGTGTATGGAAACAGTGCTATTTAAAGCCCATTTCTAATTTGAAGAAAGTGCATTTACTTCACTGTCATACTGCATTACATCCACAGTATAAGGGGCTGGCTGACGTGGAAACAACAAAGAGAATCCATAATAAGATCACACATAAATATGAATTTAATGGGCAAACAACCAGCTTTCTTTTAGAGAGAAATGACTAGTAAGTGGTCCAATGACAACAAAAGCTCAATATGCATACATTATTCATTATTAATTATCTAAATGTGGTACTCCTTCCTTATTTACTAAATTAATGGTTTGTTTTGCAGAGAAATGTCTGCCGTCTCGTACGCTGGGTGGAGAAACAGCATGATCATAAATTTGCCTGGCAGGTGAGGTATGGAGAGAGTGATGAGACTGAACAAGGGAGGATCAAACACAGAGAAACCATTAGTTCTGCTGCATCTGTGTTGCCCGTTGCGGATGTTTACAAGTTTAAAATCGTCACAGACAGATGCCTCACCTTGCTTAACTTCTAAGTATTCTGGTACTTGTAACAGAGTACTTCCAGCCTATGCAGAACCAGCATAGCAGGTGTCTTGGTTCTGCACACCTTGTGCTAATAAAGTAAATTAACCATCCATTCATTCCAATTCACCAAACCTGCATGTTTTTGGAGGTGGGAGGAAGCCCATGCCTGGGGAGAACATACAAACCCCACACAGAAAGGCTCCTGCTGGATTCAAACCCAGGACCCTCTTGTTGTAAGACAACAGTGCTAACCATACCCAAACCTGACGTGCATGAAGTCATTTAAAAAAAAGAGACCTGATCCAAAGACCCAAAGATAATTTGACCTGATGCGAAATAGACCTGAGGATAATTAGAACTGATCTGAAATGTGGTCAACATGAGCAGACCAAATTGATAGAGATCAAGACTGGCAGCAGTTAAAGCTTTTCTTTTGATTTGTTCCTCAGACTGGAGAAGAACATCTCCATTTTTTCCCTTTGCACCTTCTTTTCTCCTGCAGTAATTATGAGGCTTCATGTGGGAGTCTGCTCAAATCCACTTGGGTATAATGCTGCATTCGACAGACCTCGGAACTCAGATTTTTCCGACTTCTTGCCTGGAAAAATGTGTTGGAACGGCACTTGAAGTCGGAGCTCTGGCTGGGAAACTTGGACCAAAATTATGTACTCCGACTTACCAAGTATGATGTCACTCAACATGGCAGCGCCTGTGGAAGTGAGCTTTATGAATGGAAATGATCAGCTAAAAGGCGAATAAAGTATTTTTTCTTGCGTGAAATTGAAAGAAAAAGGTCAGAATATATCGCTAAGTTATTTTGTATAACTGTTTGCCTTTGATATGTAAGTGCAAATGATTTCATAATATCACTTATCTGCACAAAGTTTAATACTTGCTGTGATTAATATCATTGTAAAACAACACAACCAGACAGTCCTGTAGTCTAACTTTACTTTAGTTAGCATTTATTACTAAGTTTAATTAATTTTACAGTATTTATTGGTGTTCATGCTTTTTTGATTACATTTGGCTGGAACTTTTTGAACTTTTTGAACTTGTTGGAAGTTGGAGCTTCCAACTGGGAAAAATTCGACTTCTGAGGTCTGTCAAAAACGCAGCATTATACTTGAGATCGGCTTATAGTCGAGTATATACGGTACTTATGCTGCATTCGATAGACTTTGGAAAACCTTGGAAGTTGGATTTTTCCCAGTCAGAAGTTTCAACTTCCAACCTCAAAAAGTTCCAGCCAAATGTAACAAAAAGCATGAACACCAATAAATACTGTAAAATTCATTAAACTTCATAATAAATGCTAACTAAAGTAAAGTTAGACTACAGGACTGTCTGGTTGTGTTGTTTTACAATGATATTAATCACAGTGGGTATTAAAGTTGGTGCAGAGAAGTAATATTCTGAAATTATTTACACTTACTTATCAATGGCAAACAGTTATTATACACTGTAGATAGTTAACTTGGTGATATATTCTGACCTTTTTATTTCAGTGTCAAGTAAGAAAAAACACTTTATTTGCATGTTAGCTGATCATTTCCATTCATAAAGCTCATTTCCAGGGGCGCTGCCATGTTGAGTGACGTCATACTCAGTAAGTCGGGGTAGATAATTTTGGTCCGAGTTTCCCAGCCGGAGCTCCGACTTCAAGTGCCGTTCCAACGCATNGTAGATAATTTTGGTCCGAGTTTCCCAGCCGGAGCTCCGACTTCAAGTGCCGTTCCAACGCATTTTTTCCAAGTAGGAAGTCTGAAAAATCTGAGTTCCGAGGTCTGTCGAACGCAGCATTAGCATGACAGTCCTACATCACGTGTTAGTACTGCACAGGGCTGTGTTGGGAGATCGGCCATTCAAGTGCTGCTGTGGAGCAGGGTGATGTTCGGAGGCATAATTGCGGCTCCTGAGTGTGGGCTCACAGCTGCTGGGACCGGCAGCCAGATGCCGCGGCCTCAGTCAGACCGCAGCCCAGACTACATAGGCTCCACGGGTGGCGACTGACATCTCCAATTCCACTTTACCCTGCTTACCCTCGGAACTCGGCACTTCTGCCTCTGTGCCAGCCTGACAGATGCCCCGTCAGCACAGATGTGAGTGGCGGGGGGTGGCAGATGCTAAATCACTGTGTAATCAACGTGTGCGGCTGGGAGGCGATGGGGGCTCAGTGGGCGCACAAACATTTACAATTGGACAGGCAGTCCTTGTAAACAGGAGTAGTTGTACAAAAGAGGCAGGCTGAATAATTGATAGGATGTAAGAAGATCTGGCTTTGGGGGATTTTGGAGCATTGATTCTGGCTGAGGGGGGGCAGAGGGGGGATGCTTTATGGGTGCTAATCTTTGTAAATACTTCCAACCTCTTACATGCGGTGTTTCTGGGCTGGCCAGGTACGTTTTTCGTCTTTCTCCTCATTTCCTGCTTCCTCTTCCCTCTGCTTTCTCATTTTGTGATGTTTTTCTGCGTAAAATGTGGGTGTGCCCGCCATGTCAACACACCCAGAGAGAAACAAAGGAGAAGATGGCTGCAGAGAGAGCAGGGGATAGAGAGAGAGAGAGAGAGAGAGAGAGAGAGAGAGAGAACAGAATGGAAATGGGTAAAGAGAGGAACACTGTCATAACAGAACATTTCATTCTCTCTGCCTCTAGCACATGTCAGAAAACAACTAATTCAAGTGTGTGAGGTTTTCCCAATTTAACTCAATAAGAGTCACGAATAGTCCATGCTTCTCTCTCTCTCTCTCTCTCTCTCACACACACACACACACACACACACACACAATCGTGCACATCTCCTATATCGTGGCACCCCTTTCCCTTCATCTCACTAGCTGCAGGGTTCATAACTTGAGTTGATAAATTAATTCACCAACCTAGTCTCAGTGTAACACACACATGCACAGACACATAGACACATACACAAGCATGTACTCTTTCACACACAAACACACACAGCCTCTTTTGACTTTTCACACTTCACATTCACACCATGTCCGCAGACGGAGGAAGAAGCTTATCTGCTGTTGTTCCACTTTAGCTGTTTATTTAGAGAGGCAGGAGAAAAACGTCTTGAAAGATTTATTCTCGTTTCATCAACCACAATAGGTGTGAAGATATTTCTCACATTGATTACTGGTAAAAGCACTACTGTTTGTTTCTGTACCGCAAGCAATCGGTGCCAACTCTTTTCAAATGTTAATTTCTATTTGAACAAAGCTGTACAACTGTAGCATTGTGAGCTTTGATTAAATGTGGTTTTTATCAGAATGCATCACAACTGCATCTGAACTGAACTGAATCTGTAACAGAATAATTTCGACTTTAAAGTCAGATATTCATGTTTTGTTCATGCCCAGCTGACTGCAAGAGACCTTTTGACTTGTTGCAGCAAGAAAAGCGGAGTTGTTTATCTAATAACATGAATAATACTCTGTTCAATTTATGCATCAGTAAAGGCTGTGGTATAGTGTATATGAAGTACAACTTTCAGGGCAGAAAGACATCTTGCAAGGTTCAAGATATGGTGATTGTGCTTTTTGTGCACAGCCCCCAAGCAGAACTTATGTCTTTTCTACTTCTGATACCTGCCCCTTGCCTGTAATTGGTCCAAATATCAAATGGCTGTTGTAGTGAGCAGAATATTTAGTTTTGGTTCATACACTACTCCTTTTAAACTGCGCAGTTGTTGAATAAACATAAAATTCTCCACCTTCCTTCCTCCTCTGATTTATAGGATAAACCTATCATTTCCATCTCTGTCTTTGCTTTCCTTTTATCGCTAAGTCAACTGTTAGCTCCTCTCTCTGCCCAGGCTCCAGAATATTTCATAAGAAGTAGAAGTTTCAGGGTAAAAAGACATCTCTCTAGGCTCAAGATGCTGCGATGCAGGCTCTTTTGGTGTTCTTTGTGCACGGCCCCCAAGGAGATGTTTTGTCTTCTCTACTTCTGATATCTGCCGCTGGTCATAACTGTTCCAAATATCACACTGCACATTGAGCTTTGCTCCCTGGACCCTCACTGGTGACCATGTGATTCCTTCCAGCGGCAGATATCAGAATTAGAAAAGACAAAATACATCAATACCAGTGAGTCTGCATGTTTGGGCCCAATAAATACTAAATAGTAAATATGTTACATTACTGCCAATTATTTAAGCAGTGGTGGACCCTCAGGGCCAGCAAGGCCTTCTCTGCTGGGCTAGAGATTGTCAGAATCATTAAATTATGTTTTTTTTAATAATTTAATATATATTTTAATTAATGCTATATGTATTTTACAAAGTTCATTCCCATCATTTTATTNATAATTTAATATATATTTTAATTAATGCTATATGTATTTTACAAAGTTCATTCCCATCATTTTATTATTAACACCATTTCATTGCTACTCTGTCGCACTGCTTCCAGTGCAGTTCATATAAATTAGAGCTTTTATCCAATCAGATTTTCCACCTGTGCTGNTGCTTCCAGTGCAGTTCATATAAATTAGAGCTTTTATCCAATCAGATTTTCCACCTGTGCTGTCTCCAGGTAAAAAAAGAAATGTGGCCTGAGGCCTTCAGAATCTCGAGTGAATCCCCTCTGCTATTCAAGCAAACGGGACGATGTTGTTGATTGTCATATATTTTAACCAATCGGATTTTGAGTTTGCCGTGTTGGGCGTATTTTTTACACGTCAGGGCCTTCTAGCTAGCCTTGGCTACGTCATCGGAGTACCGCATTATGCTAACAGCTAAACAGCCTGCCAGAAATTCATGAGAGGAAGAAGAGAGCCGGTTAGCTTAGCTAACTCAAGTAAACCTAGCTAGCACTGAAACTGGAACTAAAACACACTGATGTACTGTACAGCCGAGTCATTGAACTCTATAAAGACAGAAAGGAAGATGGACTTTGTCTTCAGATGATGAGCAGCTTTGGTAAGTTTGATGGATTTTTATGTAGCTGGAATATGTGGAGAAGCCTGTTGAATCTGATTGTGTAATTTGTGTTTTACAGCATTTTTGCTTGCTTGCTGGTCATATGAGTAAATGTGATGGTTGTTGTGAGTTTGTTCTTGTTTATTTGGTAATGACATATTTAGGCTATGCCATGTCTGTTTGTGATGCAGCATCCTGTCATAATGTGCAATAATGCTACATCCTTGATGGTTTCAGTCACCATGTATTCATGTCTCTGCTGTTAGTATGTTGTAACTGTCATAGGTGTTGATCCTCGTGTTAAATCAGTTTATTACACTCGATAAAGGTTACTGTCAATGTGAATATGGGGTGGTTATGTCGAATAACAACAGCCCATAGCCCTAGTGTCATGGTGAGGTTATTATAAGGTGGTTTAATTGTGGGAGAATAGCACTGAAGGCCTAGATATAAAATACACAGCCCGTCACTGCATTTAAATATACTACTGGAGTGGTATATTGAATAGCGAAGCCAGAGGGCCAGCGAACACAATACCATGTTCCTGACACCACACCTATATGGATTTATTAATTCTTTGAGCAACTAACAAATCAACATTTCTGCCATGAGAAAGGTCTGTTGCTGCGCCAATTTAACACACCGTGACATAAGCAGGTATAGTGTTTGCTCCTTGTTTTATTCCTGAAATAAAACCGCTGAAATGTGACACGTGAAAACAAAGCAAACAGTAGAACCAGCAGCGACTGATAAAGTCAGCAGAATGGGTGCATTTTATTGCTTATAAATCCAACTATTCATTTTTTTGAGAAAAAATGATGTTATTTTTGTATTCATACAGTCTGCTTGCCTTACAGTGACATTTTGCAATTACATGTGATCGCTGGGCTAATACTTTCTGTCCTCTTGGCAACTTTGCTCATGCACTTAAAGGAACATGAACAAACTTTATGACTTTTTTTTTTTTTTTNCTTTTTTTTTTTTTTGTTTTGTCTTGCTCTGGGATTTTCCTTTTCTTTACTTCAAACAGGCCAGTTTTGTGCATGAAGTAACTGAGAACAGGGCTGGTCTTTCCCCCAATAGATACATGTGTTTGTTTGACAATGGATGGGTGGGTTACATCATCTAGTTGTCCGCCTCATGGCCACGCGCTCCTCCGTGCTGACACACAGACAGCGTGCTAAGACCCTCATCAGAAGAAATTAGCTCTGCAGCGTTTAAAGCGCTCGCTTCTCACAATAGCCAGTGGCCATGCTAAATCATTAGCCTGTCACTTTGTTGGGGCTGAGTCCAATTATTCTCTCAATCCGCCTCCAAACCAAATTGCATTATTGCAATTATATCCATTGCATGACATATTGTTGTAGTGGGGGGGTGTATGAGACAGGGAAAGGACAAAAATTGAAGGAGATAGAAAGGGAAAGTAATTTTGGTGGCATTAACAAGCACTAGGAAATGTCTCACAGTTTGTTGGTTAGCTCTTTAAAGGGCATATTGATTATCTTGTCCACTGTAATGGACATTTCTGTTTACTGCATAAACATCTCTTCCAATCAGCCTTTCTTTCACTTTTTTTTTTTCCATCGATTAAGACATTTCTATGTCAGATTTTTTTTTTCTTTTTATGGAACCTACTGCCTCTTGTTACTTGTTCCTGATTTCTGTCTTTTTCCACTTGTCTGTCTTTCTCCTCACTTTCTCTCTCTTCCACCTTGTCTCTCTTTCACAGTCTTTCACAGGCTTTTGCTGTGACAGCACGCTTGTCATCAGGCTGTCAGTGCTAATCAGGACATGGTGCTGTTGATGATTGTGCATCAGATCATTAGCCGAGCCTTCCACTCTGATGAAGCCTGAGGTGTAACTCAGTGTTGTCCTGTCAGACCCGCTGCCACTTCTCTTGGTGTCACCTGCTTGAACTGCAGATCATAGTTTCTGCCATGTGAGTCAGCACTGTCAGTGGGATGTTGGAGTTTTCAGCTGTCACTCTGACAGACTAAACACTGCTGGCCCACACTCCATTCTCTAGCTTGTTACGCATGTTGGCTCCCAGTTGCAACATTGGATGCCGAATGATGTCAGAAAATAAAATTTCTGCTTGTTTACTGTAAGATGAGGATCCGTGTTCCAAGTTAAGTAAAGGTGACATTTGCAGAATCAGCCTCACTGCAGTTTCCAAAGCTCCAACATCCCAGAGCCCAAAGGATTACGCTTGTTTGAACAATACTGGCTTTTAGCATAGTCGAGGTTTTTGTCTTTTTCTGCTAATTCTGCCTCTTGCACTGGACTACTGTGCATGTGTGTATTTTTGGCATGTGTGTTTGTATCTGTGTGTTTGTGTGCACGTCTGTCAGCAATGAGACCTCAGACCCAAATGTAGTTAGAAACAGTAATGATGTGGCCTCTTAGCTTAAGCCTCTGCTGATGATAAATTCAGTTGAGGCATGTAATCGAGACCACACTTTAACCCTTAAATGCATGAGTCATTTTCCATCCACTCATACATACGTCAGGTCGTTAGAGACCTGTAACTTACGCAACACAAATTGAGCTACAAAGTGAAATATTTTTGCTTGTAAACTTTTCAGAACATTTTATGAGTGATAACAAATGTACAAACAAAAAAAAAAAAACATTTTTTGCCATATTATATTTTTACAATGACTTATAGATCCTGTCATCAAAGCCGCAGCATCACAGCGATGCTGCTCTGCATGAAGCTACGGCACTGCAGCGTCTTTCTGTAGCAGTAAGCTAGCAGCATAGTTTACAACATGAATAGCCTTCTTCCTCCTAGTTTCAGCATTAGTTCATCATATCAGTGATGCTAAGGCCCAAAGTTGAAAACACAAATTACCTGTTGCCTGTATATACCAGGGGAAAAAATAAATAAATAAATAAGAGACACTCTTATATATCTTTGGTCCGCAGCTATACATTTTTGAGTGAAAAACATTAGAATAACAATTATTTTCATCAATTTTGACAACTTGAAACCATAAAACTGTTAAAAACAAAGAGTTTGAGGAATACCTGGGGGTTGAGGGCTTAATTGAAAAAAAAAAAAATGAATGAATTAGAGGTGTGTAACATGGTGCCAGGTCGCTAAAGACCCAACCTGTGCATTTAAGGATTAAAAATAGCCTGCATGTCAGGTGGTCAGCCACAGGTAATGTGGCATTAGTTTACATGCAGGAAACCTCATCCTCAGAGATTTTTGGGCTTACCACAGATGTGATAGCTGGCTAATCACTATGAAATTATATAAACTGAAGAAAACAGCTAATTTCTAAATGACATGGCTACAGTACAACAGGTGTCTCTCAAAATGCTGTTTTTTTTGCTAAGCTAGTTGTGGCCCAATTTTTGACTGTACATTGAGTGATGTTGATGCAAAGGATTTTAAAGTCAAAATGGTCTAAATTGCAATAAACTCAATTTCCCTCTTGGTCAAGAAGAAACGTCCTGGTAACTGAATATACGTTTCCCTTTGGCTGTAAGCCAGGAGGTGGCATAGGAGGTTGGGGGGGAGAGGGAGAGAGCGAGAGAGAGAGAGATGCCTTCGTGTCCAGACCCATGACCACCTGCTCTCCCCCATGCCTGCTGCCTCGGGGTCACCATGGATGCCCTCAGCTGACCTCCACTTATATGTTTATACCCTTCATTAATCCACCCTGCGTGTGTATGTTTGGGAATTTGTGCACTGGATTGTGCCTCTGCATGTGGTGTGTAGCCAGGATTACATGCATGTGTCCCTGTGTGCCTGTGTGTGTGTGTGTATGCATATGTGAAGCTGGTTCCCCTGAGGGCGAGGCGGTGAGCTGGTCAGGGCCAGTTGCCTGCTGATGTGACAGCACCGGGGCAGAGCGGGGCCGGTCGGTGCAGCTCCATCTGTGGCCCTTCTGTTCTTCCACTCCCTGACCTTTGACTGTCTTTAGGTGTTACATGGCAAGGGTATCTGAGCTCCATGGCTGTTAGTGCTGCATAGCCAGTCCACACAGAGGGTGCCTGAGTGCTGGAAATGTGCACATATCCAGAGCGAATCACATCTCCTACAAACTGTTATTAAAATGTTACATGTTACAAATGATTACAAAATGTTACAAACTGTTACTGATAACTGTTGGATTCCATGTGTGGGTGTGTTTTTGGGGGACTCTGGATGAGTGAGAAGGGATTTAGAAGCTCTGATTCATACTTGACACCGTGTTAATGGTAGGAAAAAAAATCTGTCACTTCACACTAATGAGAGAAAAAAATCTGTCACTTCACAGCACTAATTTGGGTGCAATATTCCAAAGTCAGTCAATGCACTGCAGAGAGGAGAAAGAGAAAATTAAGCATCTGCTTCATTTCCCTAACTGGCCATAGCCAGACTCATTAACAAGAACGATGCTCATACAGCAGCTCCATAGAAGCTCTGGTCCTCGTTGAAACATGCAGACAGCCAGTTAAGAGGGAGAAACACACAGCAGTTTCCTTTACTGCTCACCTCCATTTTCAGAGTCACAGAATCAGAATGAGGATCTCAATGGGAAGTCATACAGTGACTGCAGATGAATGGCAGCAAGTGACATTAACTTGAAGGAATGCTTCATGCTATCAAAGAATCTGATGCTCCAGATTGTTGCTAACTTGTGTTGCCAATGAGTATGAACATCCTCAATTAACACCTGTGCTGCTGATGGTGAGTTGCAAATCCAGCTGTTAGAATGACAGGAGCTGCCTGGCAAGTTTACAGGATCAGTGATGTCGCCTTCACATGTTGACGGTAGATAAACAGCCCAGCAGTCATTATAGCAGAATCACTGTCAACTGCAGCGGCAGACGACGATAGATGCAGAAATGTTGCCATGGCAATTTGATGGGATATAATTCAGTATTGGACAATGCATGTGTTAGCATTTCGTGTTAGCATTTTGCACAATGTTATATAAAAACAGAAAAGCTTTAGTTCAGGCTGTTTCATATGCTTGTTTAAAAAACTGACAAGAAAGGCAGGTATGCAAACCCATGTGGGTTCATCCCATTTGCAAGAACACAAATTGCTGGGAGAATTCCATCAGATAATTAAAGAACTGAGGACGAATGAAGAGCGATTCAGGAGATATTTCAGACTGTCAAGGACTTAGTGTGATCACCTTCTTGATTTAATTTGTCATGAAGTTGTAAAGAACATCTAAGAAGAGAACCCTTAAGCCCCCAGTAGAGACCAGCTATACGTCTCTCGGTATCCATTTTGATCCAAGAATAAATCAACATCTGTGTCATTATTCATTCCATCTGGATGCGCAGTGTGCGATTCTCACAGCCAGCGGTGGCGGAGTCTTCCATCATCCTCTCAATGAAAAAAAAAAGTCGAGCATCTGGTTTTCCGTCGCGCTGTCAATATATGAATCCTGCATAAAGTAAGAGTTGAGCTCCAGTGTGTGACGTATCAAAATGGAATCCTGTGGAGTCAAAGACTGGAACCAGAGACTGTTTCGGCCTCAGCAACGGAAAAGGTTTTAGTTAAAGAGGTTAACAGGTGTCAAAGGAATCAATTAGCTTTTCATCAGGCAAAGTTCTTAAGATTCATTTGTGACAGCCTAATTACAGAAGAACAATGATAATAGAATCTGCAATAATTAATACACTTAATTTAACAAAAGGGGTGCTGAGAGCACAATCACCGGCTAATAGGTTATTACTGAGCTGATACAATCAGCAATTCTGTAATGGGAGACGACATGACTAGAAAACTTGAACCCAGAAAGGAGCTGAGAAGGACCAGTCATTACAGCAGAGTACCTGGACTAGAACATCAGAATTTATTCTCAGGAGTCTCTCCTCCTTTCTCTTTCTCTTTGTTCGCTTCCCTTCTAAACTGGTACTAAAACATGTAATGCCAAACGTAAAAAAAAACAAAACAAAAAACACAGTAATCATGAGCAATTACAAATAATTCCTTTTCTGTTTGTATAAGTGCAGCCTGGCATTTACTTAATTCATACTTGACTGATGTTGTTTGGGCAAAATTGCAGAGTGCAGAGTTACTAGTCTATAAGGTAGATCTGTACCATCACATGTCATCCAGTACAACAGAATTTATTTTAATATTTTACCTAAAAATACTATGAGGTAGCAAACTAGTGTTTAACAGGTGTGAAATTCAGCTTTGTTGAATTCAAAGGAAACATCTTTAAATGTGCATATGTGCATCTGTAGTGAGAACAATTATTTTCTTTCTATTGAATTTTGTTATGGGTAAAACTAGTTAACTGACAGGTACACTGAGATCATAAACCAACAGTTCTGCAGTTTGTCTGAGCTAAATATATCCAAAGATACTGAAACCTTCGCTAGCAAGATATAGGATTAGGGCAAAAACTCAATAGAGCAAAAAGAGTCGAGGCTTCTTGGTTGAAGGAGACAAGACCACCGACTCCTACCTGCATTTTTCTATCCTCTAATGATAAACAAGGTGAGCTGGTACTTGGTGTAGATTGTCAAGTTTGGAATGAGAGCTCCTCAGCATCACTGAGTGTACTCCTTCCAGGTGCCATACCCATTCAAAGCATTTGCCATCAAGGTCACTGCCAAACTTAGTGGAAAAGTGCATTAGCGTAGCAACTTGCAGAACTCTCTGCCAGCAGTGTATCCCAAAGCAGATGCTATACAAGACAGGCAGGAGGGGAATAGTCAAAAGACAAGGTCATCCTTGACCACAGGTAAGCCAACTTAGTTGTTGTGTTCTTTTTTCCAGTAACTGAAAGAAAGCACAAGATAGCTTAAGGCATTACAGGTATTTATACAGCTTGAAACTGGGCAGGATTTTAGTGATTTCATCCTTATTGGTCAAACACGAACATGAAAATTTTAGTGTGTTGCTCCACAGTGAAGAGTGGGCGAGCCTATAGAGTCCATTAGAGGGCAATGCATGTGAAAAATAGAACACACTGTAAATAAGTTAGATTTTCTTGTTGTCTATTGTAAGTTTAGTCCGTTTAGCAGACCTGTCAGTTGATTTGTGAGTGAGGTGCCAATCCTGTATTTTGAATTTTTGTTCTGGGGCTTTTTAGATAACATTTAGATTGCTGACTTTGCCTTTAAGACTATATTTATATATTACTGAAACAAAGTAAATGAAATATTGCATAAAAAAAATCTATAACATTTGCAAACGACTCTAAAGTATGACTGGAAACCCTCTTAATGTCTCAATATCTGATGACATAAATGATCCCTGAATAGCTACTGCTACTTATCTTTAGAATTTCTGCCACA
Organism: Lucifuga dentata; assembly: GCA_014773175.1. Taxonomy (NCBI): domain Eukaryota; kingdom Metazoa; phylum Chordata; class Actinopteri; order Ophidiiformes; family Bythitidae; genus Lucifuga; species Lucifuga dentata. The sequence goes on along the minus strand of VXCM01000041.1, from coordinate 3,698 downwards.
TCTTTCAAAATCTCACCATTTCATTCTGTAGTATCCATCATAGGTGGAACCCACGAAAGGAGAGTTCCTTTTAATTAATAAGTGTGTGCTTGGTAGATAGTGCACATGATAACCTTAACTATGATCCAGGGATCAATAACTGCTTATTAGCTAGTGTAACAGCACAGGATGTCAACAGGGAAAGTAATAAAACATCTCATTATTATTCCTGCTCATCTTAACATGTGTGGAATTGTATAATATACATCTGTATAAATCCAGGAAAAGCCTATGAGACCATGTTCTCAGCTGCTTTGACAGATGTCAACATGTGAAAAATTGTCCTTGAGTAACGCTCCAGAGAGTTTGGGTGTATGCGGTTGTATATGATGTAAGCTGTTGGAAGGGGAGAGTCCTTGGCAGAGTACGAAGCTTTATTTGAAAACCTGCCATGTTTATTTGAGAGGCAAATACATCAAATTCTGAAACAAACTAACAAACTGTAAAATAGAACTTAAGGCCGTGCATGCCCTCACAGGTTTTCTTGGTGATTCTCAACGCTTAGACTTTGGTGGGAATACCACTGTCATCTGCAACAATGAGAAGACAACTCTGGGATGCTGATTAATGCTGGTTATCTGAAACTGGCAAATAAAAACAAAATGTTAAAATGGCTAAAAGAACAAAGACAGTGAATGGTGGATGACTTTTCTTTTTATTTGCCAGTTTCAGTTATGGCTTTTTCTTTGAAATTCTGCCTTTAAGGTCAGCATCCCGGAGTTGTCTTTTCACTGTTGCAGATGACACTGGTATTTTGGGTGTACTATTTAAGGAAACAGCCAATTGAGGACCTGTAAAGCATCTGTTTCTCAACTACAGACTCTGATGTACTTATCCTCTTGAACATTCATGCATCTGGGCCTTCTGCATCTTTTCCTTCCTGTTAGATCAAGTTTGCCCTTTTCTCTGAAAACCTTCCAGACCACCACTGGTTTCAGTTGATTCTGGTACGTTATTAAAATCAGCTTGTTGATACTTGAAACGTTCTTGGGATAGGTAATCCTTGTTTCAGTTCTTCACTATAGCACTTGAATGTACCACTAGGAAGCATTTTCAGATCACTCTGCATTTTTTATTGCACTTAAGTGCTAAAATTACATAACTTTGAAAAAAACCTGAATACATGTCTTGTTCACGATGATGGATTATCTATCCCAAGAACGTTTCAAGTATCAACAAGTTGATTTTAATAGTGTACCAGAATGAACTGAAACCAATGGTAGTCTGGAAGGTAGGAAAAAACTTTTAAATTCACCATTCCAGTAGTATGCTTTGGGAAATGATTGTCAGTAATGTTTTTTTGTATGAAAACTGAATATATTAGGCTTAAACATGCAAAATGGCTGGTATGGTCCTTTAATTGAACAGCATAATTGGTTCCAAGTGTGCTAACCCAATTACAAAGGTGTCTCTAATAACCAAATAGCATTTAAATGTGTTAATTAAGGATGAGCAAAAATAGTTTATCATTAGGACACCTCGAGTAATGGCTGCTGACAAGCGGTTTTCAGCAGTTTTTATGTGAATAATTAATTATTCACATGAAACTTTAGTCAAAAAATTAGTCATTTCCTACAGTAATAGCCATTTGAAATATTATTAATCTCTCTCTCTCTCTCTCTCTCTCTCTCTCTCTCTCTCTCTCTCTCACACACACACACACACAGACGTACATGCATGAAATTCAAGAAATCATCCTCTCCAACTGTAGAGAGAGCCGTTCAAAAATTTGACTGCTGGACCAATCATAGATTATCTGGGCAATTAATGAGGCATTACAGCATTCTCAAATTTATGCCAAACAACAGCTGATCTGACTGTAACATGCTATATTAGAGTTAAACTTGGAGCAAAACAGGATAAATAACTGAGCCCCTGAGTAATTTTCTTAAAAAAAAAAAAAAAAANTTAAAAAAAAAAAAAAAAAGTCACGGCATAATTTCATCTGATTTTTTCACTCAATCCTAACAATCTTAAATCTTAAAGTTATTTAGTAGGTCCCTAATTAGTATATTTTAGTATATAGCATTTCAATATAATACTTTTAGGCAAATTCATGATGTGTATCAACATTCAGCCAATATTTCATGGTTTGTTTTCCTCTTTAGCATATCGTCTTTATCTTTAGTTTCCCTGTTGTTTTGAGATCCAAAAACTATTCTGCAACTATTCTGTTGCAGTCCACTTCAGTGATTTTGATGTTTGCATTAGGGTTTTGTTTTGTGGGATTGAATAGATACAAACTTTGGTGATTTTGATCTGTTGGATAAACAACCACATAAAGAAATTGACACAATATGTAGTAAAACTGGATAGTGATTAGATGTAATGTGAATAATTCTGATCTGTAATATAACATATTTTACGGGGGTAGATGTGATTATTTTAATTTGATACGCTCTGTTTTGCTGCTAACATAACTTTATATTTAAGTGTTTTGATTGGGAACCTTAAATAATATATTGAGTGGCTTACTTTAACTTTTTTTTTTTTTTTTTTTNTTTTTTTTTTTTTTTTTTTGATTAAATGTTTTTTGTGAATATCAGTCATTTGGATGAAATTGCACTTCTAAATGTAATCAGTGTTTTCAGCTGAGGGCTCCTCTAAGTGAAATCAGTTGTGTGGGGAGGAGCTTAAGTTATACATGGTCTTAGACTGCTCATCCAAGCAAAGAAGTCATCCTTAGGTAAAGGTCTGGAAAGCTAGAAGTTAGTTTCTTCAGGAAAAAAAAAACACTTTACAATAAACTCTGACAGTTGCATAGCAGCTATTATCCTTGAAGTCAAGTTTGGCTCGACAAAATTGCAGAAAAGCTTGATAAATAGTTCCAGCTTAACAAAGCAAGCCCAGACCTCTCCTACTTGAGCAGCAGTTTAAGTAGAAATCAGATGAATGTTACCTTATATCCTTTCAGTCATACTTCTGTGATCATACATGCTGACAATGAAACTCTGACAGAAACCTTTTACTTTATGAACTATTAAATCTACACAAACTCCCACATATGCACATACAAACAGCCCTGTGTTACACCTATGCAGTTTGTTTAGCACAGCTGAATGAGTAAAGCCTTTTGGGAGGCCAGCAAGGTTTCCTCACTACATGCTGTTTGAGCACTGGAAAACCTAAGGTGGCATCTCTTTGCTGTGTGCTGAGAAATCATTCCCAGCACTCTGATGTAGTTTGTCACTCCATAACAACATCAGTCTGCTTTATCTACTAAATTAAGAATTACAGTAATTGCTAAACTACTTTAGATTAAGAATTTTAGATGATAAAGAACTTGCCTGTCTCTCAAAACTTTTGTCGCTTTAGTTTCAGTCACAAATTCATTTTGCTTTTCCCCCAGCAGCTACTTCCACTTCCTGCTTCATTTCCAAATAAAGCTTATTTGATTACTGAATCTTGTCTTCGTGTCCTCAGGAATCTGTGCCTTCTCTCTGTTAACCAGGGTTTCCGAGCATTATTTGCTGAGGTTAACTTCCCTCTGAATGGTGGTTGGTCAGTAATTTTACCACATCTTTCCCCTCCATTTCTCTGCCACATATGCTTTAAGCCATGACTGCCACAGACATTATTATTTTAGCCTCGAGCATGTTTGAATTACTGCTTTAGATTCTTTTGCTTTCTACTCTAAAGTTGTTTTTTTTTTTTTTTTT